>PVKA01040384.1:0-18802 GCA_004027165.1 Ctenomys sociabilis | reverse complement strand
GAGAGGTCAGGTAGGACAATAACAGAAAAGCTTGAGGGAAATGATTGGTTCCTTAAAGGACAGGCATTTCAAGTTTCAGTAGAATCATAGGAAATAAGGTTAATTTTTAATTTTTATTTTTTTGTGGAACTGGGGATTGAACTCAGGCCCCTGAACTTGCCAGGGAAGTGCATATTCTACTGAGCCATCTCCCCAGCCCAAGATTAATTTTAATATGTTGAAGTATTATTGAGAAATCAGGGAGTTAAAATGAATACAAACTATCCTTTCAGAAACATTAACTGGAAAAGAAAGGGGATTAAGAAGCTGAACATTAGGAGGAGCTGTATGTTAAGAAAGCTTTTGCATTTTTTTTAATATGGGAGAGCCTGAGCCTGTTCTTTTTTTGTGGATAGTGAGTTAGTGGGAGAGAATAACGTCTAGGACAAGTGGAAGGAAAGGATACTCTTTAGAACAATGTCCTTGAGACTAAGGGAGAAAACATGCTCCATAAGGATGAGTTGGCCTTGAACAGGAAAAGTGACAGTTCACACTTTGGCAGTAGAGGACAAGAGCCAAAACTGAATGTGGATGGTGGACATAACATAGTCTTCTTTCATGGTCTTGACTTAGTAATTAGAGGTCCTGACATCTGTAGACATTGAAGGGAGAGTTGGTAGTTATATTTTTGATAGATGTGTGACTCAAGTTATGGTGTTTAGGAGGGAATATGGATGAAAATGAAGATGACGACTGCTATTATTGCCATTGCTAGTAGCTAATAGTAACAGTGCAAAGTGCTCTTCAGCACTCTTACCACAGCAATTTTAGAATAGTACACAGAGAGATGGGATATCAACAAGCAGACCTCAACAATCTGTAGTTTCCAGGCTTTGCTATGTTACTGAGGGTAGATAATTATCATATTTGGATTCTTTCTACCTTCTTATCTAAACAGTTCCACAATGCTGCAGATGCCAAAACTTTGCAACATGACTGGAGGTGATGAAATGAAGGAAGAATAGTTAATCACTCATTGCTTTCTCATTTTCTACCTCATGTGCCAGGTATTTACTCAGCTTTTGATATGACTGAATATCAGCTGATTGAAAAGGTTAACTCATGGAAAGTGATTGTATGAGTGTGTGTAAAATAAAATATAGAGGATATGCGTAATACATACACTATACTGGACCTAGTGTTCCTGACTGGAGTGGGAAGCTAGTTTTTCTTTCTTTCACTCATCTTCTCTTTCTTTATCACTGTCCCTCCCACATCATCCTCCCGACCCTTTCTCTCTTCTTCAAGGCTAGAATAAGTGATAAATGCACAATGTCTGTGTTATTATTGTTGTCATTAGGAACAGACTTGTTAGATGAAGAGAGATAAGGCCCTGGAATTCCCTTTGGACATGATCTCTAAGACTTCAGGCTGTGTTGTCCTCCATAAGCCCTGCCATGACAGTAAGCATGTGGAAGACACTAAATAGACTCTGGCTGATGGCAGATTTGTAGTCCTGGTTACCAGCATCGTCATAATGTTCAGCATTACTGAGGCAGTTGCTGCAGCCACAGATGATAGATTTTCATGAAGACATATGGAGTAATAGCCAAGGCTGTATGATAAAGTGTTTTTGTAGCACTTTGCTAGGGGACATGTCAATAGGCTGGGGGGCTGAAGACCTGCATCACAAAAGCAGCTCTGTCACAGATTACCCTCATGGCCCTGTATAACACTTTCTACTCCTTTGGGCCTCCAGTGCTCATACCTGTAAAATGCCAGTCGTAGTGCTTACTTTGCCTGCTTCACACAGGATCTGCTGGATTTGATTTGGATAAGAGTCATAAAAACTCTTTGAAAACCCAGGCCTGTAGATGCAGAAGGATCATAGCTCCCTGGGTAATGGTTTGATTCACAAAACAGGAAGGAAGAGTCCCTGTGTAACCTTATGCATAGGGAGGATTTAATTTGTTTTTCTCCTCTTTAACCAACATCTGTGATTCAAGCTGGTACTACATGTGGAACACTCTGTCTTTTGAGATCCTCAGGGACAGGAGAATTTGTAAAGCAGCTAGAAAGCAACCAAATCATTGTGTAATAAAATTTGATAAAATCCTGTGGTACTCACACTGGCACTTCTTCAAACATTGTCTGTGTTCTCTTAATGTATGCAAGAAGAACAAAAGAAAATGAATAGATAACTTATTGACATTTTCACAATATCTAAAGATATTATTTTTTGTCTTCATATATACTTTTCTTGGGCAGGAAGTTTGAACTGTCACGTGTAAGTGCATAACTCCTAAATCTCTATTTCTAGCCCAGGTATCTCCTTTGACCTCTGGATTTCCATTTACATCTAGGTACTAGAAAGGCAATTAAAACAAGCTATTGGGGAAGGAGAGCCCATACCCACAAATCACATTGCTCACTAAGTGTACACCAGCCTGCAATGGATTGACAACAAGATGCTTGAACCAGCTGAATAGCTCAGAGGACCTGTTAGCAAGAGCAGGGGCCAGGGGTTGGATCCTTGGGACTGTGATGCTGGCTCCGCCCCCAGGGCAAGCTGAGATATCAAATGAGACTAAGCATGGTGGTACGCATGTGTAATCCCAAGCACTTGGGAGGCTGAAAACAGGAGAATCACTATGAGTCTGATCTACTAGTGAGACCAGAGCACCCTGTAGACCCTTCCATAAAATTAAAAAAAAAAAAAATGAAAAGAAAATGAGGAGCTCTATTCTTCACAAAAACATAGTATCTATCTGTTCACTGTCGAGGTCATATGCTCATAGTTTTATCTACTCGTAGAGTACACCTTGTTAAATGTTCACATAAGAATTCCAAAAAGGCTGGCAGTATCACTGTCAGCTCTGAATATCACTGTCTGAGTGTTTTCTCTGCTCTTAAACCAAATACTTCCAAAGTGTACCTTCTACCTTCTCTATCTCCACTGTGAAACCATTTCTATCCTAGCCTGAACTATGCTTTAATAGCTGGGTTTATAGCCCGTATTTAACATGCTTAAAATTCTGGGTTCCATCTCTAGCACTGTCATCAAACCAAACAACAGCTATCTAATAATCATGTAATTGTTTTCCAAGTCAAACACCAAACCTCAGCTATCATTTTTTATTTGTCTGCTACCCCAAGAATGCAGATATTTTAAGTTTGATCTGTTCCATATTTATTGTATTTCTTTGGGGTCTTAAGACCTATTGTCAGCCCATAGCTATAACCACATCTTAAGTAATTAAGAGATTTTCTCTGCAAAAAGCTGTAGAAATTGTGAGCTGTAGATTGAGAACTGTGGTTTAAACTGTGAAGATGACTTAAACACAAAATATAAGAAAATGCTGGGCTGGGGAGATGGCTCAGTAGAATAAGCACTTCCCTGGCAAGTGCAAAGACCTGTGTTCAATCCCTGGTTCCACCAAAAATAAGTAAATAAATAAACAAATAAAAATTAAAATCGCTAAGTGAGGAGTACATGGTGTCAATGTTTCTTATCTTTGTGATAGTGTATAGTTCAGAGTGAATTGTATGCTTCCCTGGACTTCCAGTTATACTAAAATTCTATTGTGACAAAGAGCATAGCATTGGAAAAAAAACAGACTTCTTGATCAAGAGGATACAGAAATAACACCAATCACATTGGGCTTACCTTACCTTTGCCAAAGGATCTAAACACTTTTGGTGAAGGAAAGACAGCTTTAACAAGTGGTGTTAGGATAACTAGCTTTCCACATGGTGAAGATTAAACCTGGACACAAATCTCATACCATGTAATAAATTAAAATCAAAATAGATCAAAAATCTAAATATAAAAGTAATTCATATTTAAGAAATACCCAATCTTCTAGAAGATGGAATAGATAAAACTTTTAAAGATATAAGTACAGGAAAAGACTATAAATAAAATTCTGACGGCACAGGAAATATTACAAAAATCAACAAATGAGATCTCATCAAACTAAAATGTTTCTGGAAGCCACTGAAAAATATACAGAGACAAAATACAAAATGTAAAACTAAATTTCTGCCACCTATTCATTAGATAGAAGTCTAATGTTTAGAATATATAAATAACAAAAAAAAACTTTCATCCAAAAATGAGGAAGTGAAATGCATGGAAAACTCTCTGATGGAGAAGTACAAACAGCAAATAAATACATGAAAAAGAGCTCAATATCACTGGGCTGCAAGTTCTCCTGGGCTGTTCTGCTGGAGGACATTGTCATATTGGTACTGGCTCTCCTAGTGAACTTTGAAAAATCTTTGGTTCTTATCTTGAGCATTATTTTCTGGCTCCCAAGGGGAAGATGGTGCACTGCTCAGTCTCATGAAGCTTGTTACATTGGCTTTCCTGATGGGCATTCAGCTTTCCTCATCTCTGGAGAACCTTGGGGCCTCATTGTTGCTGAGGATGGCTGTGGCACTTTTAGAGGTGCTCTGGTGCTTACTCTGAGCATTGCTTCCTAGAGCCAGTTCATACCCCTCAACTTGCTAGCACAGATCTTTCATCCCATTGGTACAGACTTTCTAGCTTCTACCACTGGCCTTTTGGCCTTTCTGGCACAGATCTGAAAGTAGGATCCACGCTCTCAGCTGAATTATTTAGTATTTAGTGTGCTTATACAAAACTGAAATTATAGAATGTGTCCTGTATTGCATTATTCCCTTGCAAGAACCCCAAACCACGACACTGGGCATTCAGGGAATGAAAATTAAAACAATACTGAGGTTCCATCTCATGCTGAAAGAATGGCTTTTTTTCAAAAAAAAATCAACCATTTACAAATCCTGGTGAGGCTGTGAGGAAAAGGAAACCCTTCTTCATTTTTGCAAGAAGTGTAAGTTGGTACAACCACTATGGAAATCATTATGCATACTCCTCAGCAAACTAAAACTAGAGATTCTATTTGACCTAGCTGTTGTTGTTCCAGGTATCTTCCTGATGTACTTAAAAACATCATGTATCATAGAGCAATACATGTATGTTCCTATTTACAGGAGCACAATTTATAATAGCTAAAACCAACATATTTACTTCCTCATATAGTTATTATTTCTAAATATGTAGTAAGGACATTTAAGATCTTGCCCAATTTCAAGTATAGAGTAAAATATTAATGGTAGCCACATTAGAGCCCAGAATTCATCCTGCATTGGTGAAACTGTACTATTATCTTTTAATTATTAAGGAATTTGAAAATCATGCTGTTATGGATGATTTATTAAAGGAATTCAGGTATATAAAGAATTAAAAAGTTATTTTGGTAAGTTGACCTTGAGTGAGTAATTATGTCTAACTTTCTGTTGGAAATGTGCTGAGTTATAAATTTAAAGCAAAGGGGTCACTCTGAGTTGGAAATTCTTATGCAGGAGGTTAATCCTAAACTGAATGTGGAGAGATGAGCATGAAGCAGAGGAATGGCAAGGTAAAGGGAGGCAAATACATACAGGTGCAGATGTAGGAACTAAAAGAGGTGCAGTTTATAGAAATGTTTAATAGGCATATGGGAGCTGTGAATGTGGAGACTTAAATGACAACCTGAACGTGGTGAGTTAAAACTATGGGAGTAGAAGAGTGACATCATCAATTTTATATCCTCTTTTCTTACTTAGGAGTATAGCATACTTGTTTTGCGCATTATGGAATTTTTGTGAAGACTGCATTTTAAAATGGAAAAATTAAGTAGGATTAAGCTATTAAGGGTGATTTCCCACACTCTTGTCTTTTAGTGTCCATGTAGAGAATTAGAGCCTAAAATTAGTTTTCACAGTTGAGGGCATTAGAGTGAGACTCTCCTTGACCTAACTGTGCCACCTTAGCAATTCTGTACATTGGTAAAAATCTCATGACAAAAGAAGCTTTCTGTTCAACAAAGCAATTTTTAGCTTCTATGAACAACAACCATCTGCTTATAACAAGCTATACAATAACCCTAAAAATGAGAATAATTTTTTCTCCTCTGCTATGAGGAAAGAACATTTGAGAAGGTAAATAACAATGCAAAGAAAACTACACAAATCACTTCTTTGCTGAGGCCACTTTGAGGAATTTTCTTTACTTTTATGGGACTTAATTTCTTTATTTGTGGAAAGAAGAGAAGTGTTAATATCTAATGGAATTGACGGTTAATGAACATCATTCATGCAGAGTCTAGTACACAGTAAGTATTCAGCAAGTGCAATCATTCACAGCAAGTGGTGTTGACAGTTTTGAGTGTGCAGCGCATGGCAGGGAGCAGAGTGTGGTGATTAAGACAAGAAAGCATTGGTTCTCAAGCTAACATGACTTGATTTGAACAACAGCTATGCTTTGTGACCTTGAGCAAATAACTTAACCTTTCTACTCCTGAGTATTCTCATTTGCAAAGTGGAGAAAATAATAGTAACTATTTCTAAATACTATTTTGAGGCTTAAATAAATATAACGCTATTACCCTTTCTGGCACATAGTAAACCTCAGTTGTGTGTTAGCAATACTATGTGACAGGCAATGTGTTGAAGGTATTTTTTTAATCTTTTTCACATTTTGTCTCATGTAACCTTCAACGTACCTATGAGCTAGGTATCACTATTACCCCTATTTCATAGAAAAGGGATCTGTGGCTCAGGTAAGTTGAATGCTATTTTGTAATGTGTCTAAGATTACACCATTAGCAAATAACTTGGATCTGCTTGAGTCTGAAGACTTTAAGCCTCTTAGCTACTCTTCTATGATTCAATAACACTTGGATGTCACAGGAAGAGCAGTTCTAGTATGCACCTTATCAGTGAAAAGAAAAGGAAGACAACTGGTAAGGAGGGGAAGGTTAATTTCATGAGAGATACATTGAGTGTGATAGGCTAGCATGAAATTTCAGGAGAAGTTATCTTGCTATTTTCTATGGAATGTTGTATTCCCTTTATAAGTAAAAAAAATCTGTTCCAAACCTATTCTGTAAATACGTCAGGGTATTTTCATTTCTTAATTAGCCAACTTGGGCAGTATTTTAAATTAGCAATAACACAGACTTTTATGTTAAAATGGAAAAAAGCTGATGGAGAGAAGTAATACAGAAAAACCCGTGAATCTCTAGATTGAAAATGCTCAGCTATGTTAAACAAGTATAAAATTGAGAATGAGAGAGAAAGAAATGTTAAGATCACAAAAGAGCACAAGTAAGTGACACTGAAAAGACAGAGCACCAACAGGAAGGAAAGACCTTATCGTTTAACTACTTGATATTATTTGATTAGGGTCTCCCTGTCCACATGGCTTTAAATTTCAGACAGATTTTCAGTTTTCTCCCTTATGTTAGTGTTTAAGACCTGAAATTCTACATTGTATTTATTTCTTTAGATCTATAAAATGTCCATAGTCAAATAGGGCTAGTCCTAAGATTAGTATAATAGCCATAAATAAAAATAACAGAGCATATACCATGTGCCAGCCCCTATTCTGAGTGTTTTGCATGTATTAACTTAATTCATCCTAAAAATATCTTCTGATAAAGAGAATACTTTTGTGCCTACTTTACAGACAAGTGAAGGGAGATGTAGAGAATTTGAGCAATTCACCGATATCATATAGCTCATAAGGGAGAGAGCCATGATTCAAATGCAAGCAGTTATTTTGTATGTCTTTTTTTGTCAGAGAAGGGTATTCCATTTGCCATTTAAATATTGTAGGTGCATGAATTCAGCAAAATAATCCAATATAGTCCAGTAGTACATAATAGTAGTGGGTTATCCATATGCCTGGCAATGTTTTATGAATCTTTTTTTTTTTTTTTTTGTGGTACCAGGGATAGAACTCAGGACCTTGAACTTGCCAGGCAAGCACTTATTCCACTGAGCTATCTCTCCAGCCCCGCAACCAGTTTTGATGTCAGCACCTGCAGGTTAATTACCACTTTCTAGGGCCTTATTTGGGCATTATATTCCACTAGTACTTCAGATTGGTTCAGTTTCCTCTGTCTTCTTTCCAGTGTGACAGGTAGCTCAGCTAAATAGCAAAAAATATTGCAGATACCAAAATTATGTGTGAGGATTAACTATAAAACAATAAATTTATGGGCTTTCCTCTATGGAAATGTGCATTTAATTGTGAGAGGATGCCAGGAAACTGAAGTCTTTTCCTGATTACTAGTATGACAGAATGATAGCAGCTTCTGCTCTGACAGGTAATTACAGATCACCAGCTATGGACTCATAATGCAGCTCAATTGGAAGCTCTGTAATTTGCTCATCAGGGTACCTTGTATGGTTCTGAGAACTTTCTGTGCATCAGTATCACAGATGAAATGAGGAAAAATCCTAGCCAATCTTGCAGGATTCATGGAGAGAAATATGGAATTGTTCAATGTTTCTTAAAAAAGTGAATACAGTGTCAGTGTATTTCATTTTGTTATTGTTCCTTCTGAAGAGATTTTGGAAGACTCAGTACCTCATTTCCAAACTTGACTTACTAGCCACTCTTTCCTTTTCCTGTCATCTTTCAGAATGTCTTCAAGATCTCCATTTGTTTTTCTCCATGGCTTTTCTTTCCTCAACATTTGGTTTTCAATTTAAAGAAGGAGGAAATTTATTCAGAGCAGTCAAAGTTTTGGCAGCATCCACCACATAAATATGTCAGTAATCCAATCATTTTGCTTAAGGGTGTTAGTGGTAGGAAACATGAACAAAAGATTTGTGTTAAAAGTCACTAAGATGGCAGTACTTATTTTCATAATGAAATGTTTCCCAAACTGGGGTATGCAGAACATTCATCTCATGAAATGGTTGGCCTGGGGCATATCTATAGTCAAAAATTTGTGGAAGTAGAACATGCCTTATATTTCTTAGCCATACTCCACACTAGTCTACTAAGACTGCTAAATTCTTCTCTCATAAAGAAATCTTTCTTACTTAAGGACTAAAATATTAATATGACCTCAGGATTTCTATTTCTGCATTTACAGTAGGAAATGACCTGGTTGCAATGATTATCCCCAAGTTTGCTCCCAGGCACACTGTTTTAGAGGTAATGAATCAGAAAGACTCTAAAATGAGGGTTGAATCATAAGTTTTATTGAACTAATTTAAAATATTCAATGAAAAGCAAAAAGAGAATAGATGGGTAAAGTAACATACTGAGTACAGGGGATTGCTAATGAAGTCTATCAATTTATTAACACAAGCCTATTGCATACTTATTAAATACTTTTCAGATAATAGTAACAATTAAGAAAAAATTGCTGAGTGCTAGATACCATTCTGGAACATTCAAAAATTTATTAGAAAAGTTTTTGTTTTTATTTCCAAGATCAATTATTACAACAGGATATTTACATATAATTATAAAAAATGCAGTGGTTGTTTTATAGATCAGAGGTTTCCTTGAGTTTATACCTCTCTCAGCACAGTAAGATGATTTCTTCAAAAGACATGGAGTCCCTCCTCCAGCTGCCCACCCTCCTTTTCCCATTCAAGTTATAGTATTAATATAAAGCAACTGGGTACAACACAGCAAGAATATTCACAATTTGGTACAGCCTGATGCAGAGGATCACCAACCAAGCAAAAGGAACTCACTTCTGAAAATATTTACCTATCAACCATGTATATCTATGGGCTGAGCACATTCAGTTAACTAAGATTTTTCTGGTTTTACAGCAAGCAGAAGTTCTGCAGAGTCTTATCCAGTCATTCTAGGCTTTTGCACATAGTTAACACATCTCTAGCTGTGCATATTTTTTTTGTTGGGAAATGAATGAAATGCACTTCATTTCACAAAGTAGACATCCGGTTTTGTCTATATCAGTGGACTATATACATAAATTTTCTTATTATTATCCCTATAGATTTTGTTATACAGGAAATAAATAATAACACTTTGGGACATAAGTTGCTTGTGAAATGAACATATGCAAATTGTTTCACTCTAAGAATTTCCCTCATTCCTTGGGCCTGGTAAAATCTTCCAGTATGATTCTGATGCCAGCAAGGATGCAGTACCCAAACCAGGGGATTGATGGAACTAAAGATATCAATCTTTCTGCTTCCACTATTCATCTCTCAAACTATTTGCAGCTAGGTTTTTATGTTGTAAATAGAAAATCAGAATCAAATCCTCTGTGAAATATAACTAATTTATGGAGAAAGACCAAATGTTATTGACATTTTAGAGCTTATGAAACCGAAAATGCCTCCAAACAGTAACAAAAGGATTACTTGGAAGCATAAAACTCTTAAAAACAAAGAGAATGGAAGGAAGATAGCAATAATATATTGGAAGATGGAAAGCAGGTAGCTCAACGTAAACTGAGTTAACAAACCTGAGAAAGATGAATACCGGACTGGCAGTAGGGAAAGCTGAGAACCAACCTGCTTTATATTGTCTAATAACCAAAAGGTTTACAATTGGACAGTACATAGCTCTGAAACTACAAATAAAGTGAAAGCTATATTTAGGAGGGTTGATTATAAACCTTTCTTAAGCATAACACTAGGTGTGCACACTCACTTTGTACTTCCAGGTGACTGCCCCTCTAACTTCATCAGAATTTTAGAGAATCATTCTCTAGATATGGCAAACCTGGAGATTCCTGGATTGTGGGTTTCCATAACAACTGACAGCTTGAATACCAGAAGGAATTCTGGATTAAAAGGAATGAATTCTGAGCGCTGAAATTACAGCTCTTTTCTCCCTCTAGGCACTGTCAGAAAAGAGTACCCAAAAGTTGGAAATAAGTCTAAAAGAGTGCAAGATATTCTTCTAATGTCATATGAAATATTCTTTTAACAAGACCACCCAAGGATGATTTAATTATCTAGGGAAATATACTATTTGACTTTGATATTTACACTGAGACACAGTCTGAATTTTTATGTTAACTGCAGATTTTACTCAGAAATAATAAAAATAATTATTTCTTAATAGAAAAGATAAAGACAAAAATTATTAGCTTTTATTGCATTGATGGACATTAAGCAATTGTATATCTAACCTACCAATATTATTTTAAGATACTTTTCTTAAAGAATTATAATATCCAGTTCTCCAAACATTCTTTAGATCTGCTTAAAAGTCATGTTTTGAATTTTTTGAACATTTTATTGTATCAGTTTCTAGCATGTTGATTTTTACCTTTAATGATGAAATTTAAAGACTATTTCACATTAAATTTGACTAATTGAAGAAGAATAAAAGTAGAGATACCAACATCCAGTATTATCCCCATACCCCACAAAGGCATATGGAGATCAACCTGTATTTAGAATGAACATATAATGTACCTTACCAAATGGGACATTTTTTAGAGTGAAAGGCTCTATGTTTATATTTGGATAACAGGCATAATTTAAGACTAGCTTGCCAATATTAACAGGCAGCATTACCCATCCTGAAGTGCTCAGTTAATAACCCCATTTGTGCTGCCAGAATTAACAGTTAGTGTTTTAGTCTGCCTATATATGAGTAGAGAATCAAGCCTTACAAAGATTTGATTAAAAAGACTAAGTTGAAAGTCAGATTTAAACAAACAAATATAGGTTGTCTCTAGCTTGTCTTTTGAGTTTTTAAACTTTACAGTGCTAACAACCTTGAATATTATATATAATGTGTAGTGATCGTGGGAGTGCAGATATCTCTTAGATAATTGCAAAAATATTATTTCTATGACCAATGTCTTCCACAATTCCTCTTAGGTTTACCTCTAGGACTGTTTTTACAGTTTATAATGAAGCCTCAGGATTCAAAAGGCGACTGAAGTTGGAAGTCGTGAGAGTAAAGATTAAGAACTACTTTGAAGATATTGAGGCATTCCTTCTAAACAAGATCAACCTATATAGTAATACTTTAGTTCATGAATGCTTCTGTTCACAAGCAATTCGGTTTGAGTGAATGTGTTGAGTAAAGTTTCACTTTAGTTTATGAACTGTATATTGGTTGAAGAACACAACCTCGTTTCTGTTGATGGCAATTTTAGTATCACAAAGTGCTATTGTTTAGATATGGTTTGCATATGTCTCCTAAACATTCATGTGTTGAAAGCTTGGTCCTCAGGATAGCCATGTAGAAGAGATGGAACCTGTAAAAGGTGAGGCCTGATGAAAGATGAGTAGGTCATTGGGTGTCTTGCCCTCAAGAGGATTTAATGTAGTTCTCATGGGACCCTGAGTAGCTTCTAAGAGAATGAGTTTTGTAAATACGGAAGTCTGGACCTGACCTGCTCTGGCTTCCTGTCTATGTGACCACTCCTCACATTCTTACCATAAAGCCAAGGTTGTAATGTATTCAGAAGATACTCACTATAGCCAATTAGATGTTGGCATCAGCTCTGGAACCTTCATGCTATCAACTGTGAGAGAAATAAATGCTTATTTATAAAGTTCCTAGCGTCTGGCACTTTATTATATCAATTGAAAATGGATCAATAATGGAAAAGGCTTTTTTAGACTACAGGAAGTACTATCACTATTCTGTACCCTGAGATGGCTATGTGTGGTCTTAAGAATTCTCTGCTTTGAATGGGTTGTAATCATTCAATAATGGTAAAGTGCCCCTCATCTTTTTTTCCTTTAGTCTGTGACTCAAATTCACCCAGAAGTCTGGTCAGTATGACTATTCTGCTAACACTGTTTAATTCTTGAAGACTCACTGTGCCTCTGACAAAGAAGGCACAGTGGCATATTGTTCCACTCATCTTTAAGTTGCCTACATGATCACAGTGTCACTCTAGACCATTAATTCTTAACTGATGAAAATTACTTTGACACTTTCTGTACTCTGAGATAGAGAAAAATAAATGATGAATAATTTAAAGACATTTTTTCAAAGTATCCTACAGAGTTTAAAGCTCTTGATTTTATTATTACTCTAAGCCAAATTGAGTAAATGATAAATATTTATGCTTCTATTTTCCTAAAACAATTTGTCAGTGTATCTACAAGTTGATAAGAGTGTTTTTCCCTTATTAGAATTGACAGTCTATTTTGGGGAGCTTGTTTCTTTGGATCTCCTTTCAGCTGGATTCCCTGGCATGGAAGAATGGGAAGAGTTTCTGCTCTACCTGAGTAGTTTCAGATGTGCTGCAGTTAAAAAGAAGATGTACTAAGCACAGGAAGCAGATTAAATGAAGGTCAAGGATGACCCAGAAATCATAGTGCTACATGCCTAAGTTTTAATATTAATGGTGTTTGCAACCATAGTTGTTTAAAAGATTTCTTAAACAACTATAATCATAAATAATAATAGAACTTGTTCTGGTATATATTTTACTATTTGGATATTTCCTTGACATGGCTCATCTACAAAGTTCAGAAAAAGGTGTTCATTGAAGATGTACTTTGTTTTACATGTGTATGAGTATTTACTTCTTTTTGCTTAGCCTCCTTTCAAATCATGGAAGGTCTGCTAGAAACAGTCATTCACAAGCCTAAGGGTGAATTGGGGAAGCCCAGGGAAAAGGAGTTAAGGATGGATAGTATTTGTAGCCTTCTTTGTCTTCATCTCTTTTCACCATGATAGACCTTCTCGGATACTTTCATCCATTTTAAAAGAAATTTCACATTCAATTAGATTGCCTCAACTTTTAAACATAATCTTTGTATTTATTAGACAAATCGCTATTTTCTGCTTGATCTGAGCTGCAAACTCCACTATGAAAATGCCTACTCAGCCATACCCAAATTATCTCCAAATCAACATAAACTTAAACTCATTGTTTTCTTCTGTCCCTGTTCCTGTCTAGCTAGATTTGAAACATTGAATATTTTTGGAAATAAAATACAACAGTAAACAGGTTTATACATTTTAGAGTTTAGATTTCATTGTTAGAGATTATTTTTTTAAATTTATACTTAAATTGTATATTAAACATTTTAAATCAAAGTGGACTAAGAAGATAGTGCTAGAGGGATGTGGTATTTTCTAAGATAATTAAGGAAGTTCTCCCTTTGAAGAATATAAGCAGAATTCTAAAAAATGAACCATGCAAAGATCTATGAAAATATTTCACATGGTGAAAACGTCAAATGCAAGTGATATGAGGTGGGAATACAATTGATGTAATAGAGCAAAAGCATAATAACTAGAAAGTAGTAAACAAGAAGAAAAATTTTAGGAAATGTGTTAGAGAGGTAACTGGAACCCAGATAATCCAGTGGTTTATAGGCCATGAAAAGGAATATTTAATTTTTTCTTCAAGTGTTATGAGAAGTCATTGTACAATTTTGACTAGAGGAATGACATAATCTCATTTAGGGTTTCAAAAGATCTCTTTGATTTCCAAAGTATGAGAGTAAAGATTCTTAAAGTCGGTATTTATGATTTGAATTTCCACAGGATTTGTAATGATTTAAATCTGTTCATTCTTCAAAGAATGAATTTGTCTTTTTTTTATAAGGTTGGCTAAGAATTAATCAATTTTATATATTCTCTAAAAGAACCAACTCTTTGATTCTTTGTAATGTCTTCTTGGTTTTCATTGCATTAATTTATATTAGTTCATTGAAAAAAAATTGTGCTTATATTGTTTAATAAATTTACCATGCTTATATCTTATAATCTGAACAACTACTTTGAAGATGACAATAAACAATGTACTAACATTGTTGCCCTTCTATCTTCTGAAAGTTTGTATTAATTTTTATTATTTTTTCTTCTTAAAATTAGGGGTTAACTAAGTAAAAGTTAATTGAAATATAAAGGACCTTTTACCATTCTGATGTGATTAGATTATAAAGGAACAGGGAGGAAGGAGGAAGACAATTTGGATGGTATTGCAAGAATCCAGCAGAAATAACGTTGCCTTGCAAGTAATAGTAGTGAATATGGTAAGAAGTGTTTATATGTAGTATATATTTTGTACATTGCAACAACTGTATTTACATAACTGAGGGAACTGTATTACTACCACTCACCCAGGTTCAAATCTAATTCAACACAGTCTTTTCTAAGTACGTTTCTGCTATTGTTGACTGATCAGAAACAATGGACAGTGAAGACTTAAGTAAGAGACACAAGTAGTGTGATTTTAGAGCTCCAGGAGGCTCAGAATTCCCTGGAAGAATTTAAGATTTCCTGGAGGATGAGACAAATGACTTCTCTTGGCATTTTTAGTTTTAGTAAGTTTATTTATTTTTTAAATAATTTTATTGAGAAACAAATAGCAATGAGACAGTTTCAAAACCAGTTATTAGGACAGTTTCAATAATTAATACATTGCATATTGTTGTCTTCTTAGTGGCTATTCATAGTACAAGATGCAAAGATGATATCCTGTCCACAAACACTATTAGTACAAATCTTTCTATTCATTGAATTAAGAGAAAGTAGCTTCATGTCTATCCAAACTATTTTGAACATACAGATACAAAATGGTCCTTCATTTGTATCCCCATTTTTGTTTAGTATTGTTAGAGATATTGGAATACTTTGCTGAATTCACACACCTACAATATTTAAATGACAATGGGATACTTATTTGGCTTTTAAACAAAGGAAGGGGTTAGAGCAGAAAGCACAGGAAACTGAGAAGGACCTTGGGAGTAAGTTCAAGGACTTCTCCAAATAACAAATTATGCTAATTTAAGAGAAATAACTTATCTCCAGGTTGTCCTTCACTGCAGAATGAGATGCCTACACCTAAAGTTTTTATGTAGCTAATTAAAGCTGGAACCAGGCATCTTCAGCTATAGACTTGTCTTGGCTTTTGAGGCATCATGATATTAAAGGCCTCTAGAGGCCTCAGTTGGGACTAGTGACTCACAGAGGTTCACTTAAAGTAAGTCTATTGCCTATCATCAGATAAGGGGCCTAGGCATGGGTCAGTCTCAGAAGTAAACACAGAAATCCAGTTGTTTAATTTTATATTCTGCTCAGAGCTGCTTTGCAATGGTCTCCATCAGTTTGCAAAACATAATTATTGCATTTATCATAGGCAGTTTGTATATGTACAGAACACATCTCAAAACTTCTTTTTATCCACTCCCCCTCACAACCCTCCCTGGCTCTTCCAACTTTTGTTTGCTTTCCCATTTGAAAAAGCTCTAACTCCATATTTTACAAATATTTTCAACCCTTTCCTATTCCTTTTTACCCTCCTCTCTCCAACTCATGTCCCCTTTCCCATTTGAAAACACACTTCCCTACTTTATTTTTCACCTGTAGTTTGCTCTTTATTCATATTTTGGGTGGCTCATATAAGAGCATATGCTCATATGTAATGCTTAAATTTGTTCATTATGGTTTCAAGGAGCATCCATGTACTTACAAATGCCTCAAGTTTATTTTCATTTTGGTAAAGTAGAACTCCATTGTATATACATACCACATTTCCTTTGTCTATTCATCTATTAGTAGACAGATAGGTAATTTCTAAGATTTTGATCTTTTAAATTTTTCTGCTGTAAACACACATATGCATATATTATTGGAACATGATAACTTTAACTCTTTCAGGAAGATGCCTAGAAGGAAAATAGCAGAACAAATTGAATTTCTCCTTTATTTTTTTGAGGAATCTCCATGTTGTTTGTGTCACTTTGAATTTCCAGAAAAAGTGAGGCCAGGTTCTTTTTCCTCACAGGCATATCAGCATTTGTTATTATTTGATTTCGTGATGGTATTATTTTTTTCTGGAATAAGATGGAATCATGGTGTTCTTTAATTTGCATTTCTCTAATGGCCAATGATACTGGACATATTGTATGTATCTATTGACCATCTGTACATTTTCCGTGATATGTCTGTTCAAATTTTTGCCCATTGTTTGACTGGATCTTTTATGTGGGGATGGTCTAAACATTTTTAGCTCACTGTATATTATAGACATTAGTCATGTGATGAATAATTGGCAAACATTTTGACATTTTATAGGTTGTCTCTTCACCTCTTCTTTTGCTGTGTAGAAGATTTTACTTTGATATGACTTCATTTGTTGATTCTCAATATTATTTCCTATACCACTGGAATTCTAGTCAGAAAATAAATGGTTACACCTATGCTTTCAAGATTTTTTTTTACCTATTTTACCTTCCAGTAATATTTGTCTCAGTTGTAACATTTAGATCATTAATCTATTTTTAATTTTAGAATACTACAAGGTGAAGTATATGGGTCCATACTCAGTCTTCTACATGTGAACATCCAGTTCACCCAGCAACATTTACTGAAAAGGCTATCTTTCCTCCAGTGTATATTTTAGTCTCTTTGTTGAAAATCAAATAGTTGAATGTGCTTAGGGTTGTTTTTGCTTCATCTATTGTATGTCATTGATCTATATGTCTGTGTGCCAGCAGTATGCTGTTTTTAATCGCTGCAGTTTTATAACACTACTTCACATCTGTAATTATGACATTTCCTTTTCTGCTATTGTTACTCAGAACTTTTTTTTTCCTATTCTGGATCACTGCTAGTACCGTATTAATTTTGGATGGCTTTCTCAAGATCTGTGATGAATGGAGTTGATATTTTGGTTGGAACTGCATTAAATCTATGTGTAAATTTTGGAAGCATAGTCATTTAGAATATATTAGATCGGCCTATCAATGAATATGGGGTATCTTTCTTTTTTTGATGTCCTTCAAACCTATTTTTCTAAATTGTGTAATTTTCCATATAAAAATCTTTAAATTCCATGCTCAGGACAACTGGTAGTATTTAATTTTTCTTGATGTTACTGTGAATGGTATTGTTTTATTAATTATCTTCTCAGTAAGTTAATCATAATATCAAGGATGTTATTGATTTTATATATTGATTTTGTATACTGCTATATTGATAAATTGTGCTATATTTTTTAAATTTATTTTTTATTTTATTAAAGTACAAATATCAATCAGACAGTTTCAAGACACCTTAACAAGACAGATTAGATAAATTAATACATTGCAAACTGTTTTCATAATGTTTTGGTATCATACAAGGAGCATACATGATATTATACTTACAGATATTATTTTAGCACATGTTTCTTATCAGTAAATTGAGTGCAGTTGCTTACTTATCTTATTTTTTATACATGAATTATATCAAAAATTCAATAATTATTTTCCTAGTTGATGACCATAGTACAAGAAGCCGACATAATATGCTGTCCAACCACCATTAGTGAAGATCTTGCCTCTCATAGGATTATGTAGAAGCACAGTGTTATCTATCCCAACTGTACTGTGTATACACACACATCATGATTTTTCTTTCTATACCCCTTCCTTTGTCTACACCTGTCAAAGGTGGACACTTCATTGTCATTCTACTAACTTAGGTACTTGATCTAGACACCACAGTCCAACACAGTCCAGCACTCCACAATAATAGTGAGTTATTCAAAGAAGTTGTCGACCATAGCCATTTACAGCTCAGTTTAATATTATGACCCCGTGATGTATACTTCATTTTTATACTTTTCTGCTGGATGGTTAAGACCTAGATAGATGAAGACTTATATACCAACACATGAACTTTATGTTTCTTATGTGGTCAGTGAAGTCCCCTCAGGGTTTATCTTGTAGTCCTGTACATTATTCTGTGGATCCTTTGTCTGTGTCATCCATGTGGATGAGTCACGGCCAATGCTTGACCAGTTTGCTCTCTGTGAGAGCTTGAGAGAAAGTTTTCTCTTCATGTGACTCTCCCCAGACAACCTATAGAACTTCAATCTCTTTCCTCTGTGGCTCCATAATCTCCTTGTTCAGAAAATTTGGAGCTCACCTGAGTTTCATGATGTTGCAGTACAGGTTCTCCTATGTCCTGAGTCTTCGCTGACCTTGAAAGGCTAGGGCCAAAATGTTGGCTGGCCTTGTGGCTCTTCTATTTCTCCAACTCTGACTTGTGATCTTAGGT
>PVKA01040383.1:0-18803 GCA_004027165.1 Ctenomys sociabilis | reverse complement strand
GACATTTCCAGATTAAAGGAGGCTGAAATTCATGGCAACTAAGAAGGGAACATGTAATAAAGAACATTGGTGGGACAGAGAGCTAAATATGAATACAACTGTATATGAGATAGTATTGCATCAATGTAAACGCCCTCATCTTGATAATTGTGATTATGTGAGAAACTATTCTTTATCTTAGGAAAATGCCTGTTGAAACATGTGGATTGATATGTCCTGAGGGGTCTAATTTACTCTCAAATGCTTCAAAATGTACATAGAGAAAAGGCAAATATGGAAAAATGTCAACATTTGAAAGCTATATGAAAGTTTTTGTACTACTCTTAGAATTCTTCTGCAAGTTTGACATTGTTTGAAAATTAAAAACCAAATTTAAAACCCTGAAAAAAAAAAAGAAGATTATCAATAGCTACTTTGAGAATCTTTATGCTCACAGAATAGAAGACACAGAAGAAATGGACAGATTCCTCGAAAGGCACAAATTACCAAAACTGAACCAAGAAGATACAACAACTCTCAGGAAGCCAATAACAGCCAATGAAATATAAAACATAATAAAAAGCCTACCTACAAAGAAAAGTCCAGGTCCTGATGGATTCACAACTAAATTCTACAAGAAATTTATAGAATATATAATCCCTACACTCCTAAAATGCTTCAATAAAATTCAAAAGGAAGCAGTCCTCCCAAAATCATTTCTGGAGGCAAGTATACTAATATATACTAATTCCAAAGCCAGGGAAAGACACAACCAAAAAGGCAAACTACAGACCAATCTCCCTCATGAACATAGATGCAAAAATACTCAATAAAATACTAGCAAATAGAATACAGCAAATCATCAAGAAGATCAGGCAATATGACCAGGTATGATTCATCCCAGGGATGCAAGGATGGTTCAATATTCAAAAATTTATAAATGTAATACACTATATTAATAGACTAAAATCTAAAAACCACATGATCTTCTCAATTGATGCAGAGAAAGCCTTTGACAAAGTTCAACACTCATTCATGTTCAAGGTCCTACAGAAAATTGGAATAGATGGACTCTACCTTAACTTGAAAAAAGCCATCTATGACAACCCAAAAGCTAATATCATCCTAAATGGGGAAAAACTGAAATATTTTACTCTTAAATCAGATACAAGACAAGAATGTCCTCTATCACCCCAACTATTCAATAGACTCTTGGAATCATTAGAAACAGCCATTAGAAAAGAGGGAGAAATAAAGGGAATAAGAATAGGTAAAGAAGAAGATAAACTGTCACTATTTGCAGATGACATGATACTTTACTTGGAAGACTCCAAAAATTCCATCAAGAAACTACTAGAACTGATATGGAAATTCAGTAGCATAGCAGGATGCAAAGTCAATACTCAAAAGTCAATAGCATTCCTCTACACAGATAACAAGCACACTGAAAGGGAAACAAGAGAAACAATGTATTTTATAATAGCACTGCAGAAAATGAAAGACCTTGGGATTCACTCAACCAAGGAAGTCAAAGATATTTTCATGGAAAATTACAACACCCTAAGAAAAGAGATTATAGAAGATTTCAGAAAATGGAAAGATATTCCCTGCTCCTGGATAGGAAGAACCAACATCATGAAGATGGCCATACTCCCAAAATTACTGTATAGATTTAATGCAATCCCTATCAAACTGCCACCAACATACCTCCCAGACCTAGATAAAGTGTTCCTAAAATTTATTTGGAACCACAAATGACCTAGAATAGCAAAGGCAATCTTGGACAATAAAGACAAGGCAGGAGGCATCACAATTCCTGACTTGAAATTATACTACAAAGCCACTGTGATAAAATCAACATGGTATTGGCAACAAAATAGTCCTGAGGATCTATGGAATAGATTAGAAAATGCAGAAGCATCTATGAACTCACTCAGCCATCTGATCTTCAACAAAGGGGCCAAACAAGATTACTGGAGGAAAGATAGCCTCTTTAACAAATGGTGCTGGAAAACCTGGCTTTCTATATGCCGAAAACTAAAACTTGACCCAGCTCTATCACCATGCACTAAGTTAAAGTCAAAATGGATTAAAGATCTAAACATTAGAACAGAAACACTCAAACTCCTCAAAAATAGGAGGAACTCTTGAAGACATAGGGGTAGGTAAAGAGTTCATGAACAAACATATATTTGCCCGGGAAGCACTTGAAAGAATCAACAACTGGGATCAACTCTTCTTGAGGAGTTTCTGCATGTCAAAACAAATTGTCAACAGAGTGATAAGACAACACACAAATTTTGAAAATATCCTAACTAATAAGCAATCAGACAAAGGTCTGCTGTCTAGAATGTATAAAGAACTGAGATATAACAGGGCCTTCAAATTTAAAGAACCAATTCATAAATGGGCATCTGAGATGAATACACACTTCTCAGAGGATGAAATTAAAGAAGCGAATAAATATATTTAAAAATATTCCACATCACTAGCCATCCGTAAAATGTAAATAAAAACAACACTGAGATACCATCTCACTCCAGAAAGAATGGCTATCATAAGGAAATCAACCAACAACAAATGTTGGTGAGGTTGTGGGGAAAAGGGAACACTTCTCCATTGCTGGTAGGAATGTAGACCGGTACAACCATTGTGGAGGCCAGTGTGGAGACTCCTCAAAAGAGTAGGACTAGAAATCCTATTCAATCCAGCTATCCCCCTACTGGGAATTTTCCCCAAGGAACCGAAAACATTATATCATAGTGATATATGTGTACCTATGTTTACAGCAGCACAGTGTGTGATAGCAAAATCTTGAAAACAACCAAGATGTCCATCACATGAAGAACGGTTGAAAAAGAGGTGGTATTTCTATATAATGGAGTATTACTCAGCTATAAAGAATGATAAACTTGAAGCACTTATATTGAAGTGGATGCCACTTGAACATATACTAGTAAGTGAAATAAATCAGACACACATGTGCAAATATCATAGTCTCCCTAGTATAAGAAGTGAAAAGAAGAAATACAAATAGAGATGTACAACAACAACTAAAAAGAATTGAGTCAGATAGGGCAATGTGAACAGCATATGCTTCAAGGTACTAAGTAGCTTTTCTTCTGGATGGTTAACAACCTATGTTCACAGATCAAAATTGGAGAAATAGAAGAGCCACAAGGCCAGCCAACATTTTTGGCCTAGCCTTTCAAGGTCAGCAAAGACTTAGGACATAGGAGAACCTATACTACAGCATCATGAAACTCAGTTGAGCTCCAAATTTTCTGAACAAGAAGATTATGGAGCCACAGAGCAAGGAGATCAATGATCTATAGTGTACCTGGGGAGACTCACATGGAGAGAAACCTTTCTCTCAGGCTCTCACAGAGAGCAAACTGGTCAAGCATTGGCCGTGATTCATCCACATGGATGACACAAAGGATCTACAGAGTAATGTACAGGATTACAAGATAAACCCTGAGCTGACTTCACTGACCTCATCAGAAACAAAAACTACATGTTTTGGTATATAGGTCTTGTGCTACCTCGGTCTTAACCATTCAGCAGAAAAGTATAAAAATGAGGTACACAATGTGGGACCATAATAATAAGTTGAGTTGTAAATGGCTACAGTCAACAACTTCTTCAGATAACTCACTATTATTGTGGAATGCTGGACTGTGTTGGATTGTGTTGCCAAGTTCAGGCACCTAAATTGGTTGAATGACAATGGAGTACCCATCTTTGACAGGTCTAGACAAAAAAGGGGGTATACAAAGGAACAATCGTGATGTGTGTGTATAAACAGTGCAATTAGGATAAATATGCCGTGCTTCTGCATAATTCTATGAGAAGCAAGATTTGCACTAATAGTGGTTGGGACAAGATATTATGTCGGCTTCTAGTACTATGGACAACCACTAGGAAAATAACAAGGTAGAAAGTATTAATTATTGAATCTGTGATATAATTCAGGTATAAAAAAATAAGATAAGTAAACAGCTACACTCTCTTAACTCATGATTAGAGACATCTGCTATAATAATGTCTCTAAGTATAATATCATGTATGCACCTTGTACGATACCAAAACATTATGAAAACAGTTTGCAATGTATTAATTTATCAAATCTGTCCTTTAATGTGTCTTGAAACTGCCTCAATGATATTTGTACTTCAATAAAATTTTTAAAAATCATGAATATGAAATATATATATATATTTTTTTAACCCACATCTTTTTATCCACTCCTCCGCTGATAAGCATCTGGGCTGTTCCCAAGATTCAGCTATGCGATTTGTGCTGCTATAGACGCGGTGTGCAAATGTCGCTGTGTATGGTGCTTTCAGTTCCTCTGGGACGATACCCAGCAGGGGAACAGCTGGGCTCATGGGACCTCTAATCCTAGTTTTCTGAGGACTCCGCACACTGATTTCCACACTGGCTGTGCCACTCTGCACTGCCACCCATAGTGGAGAAGGGCTCCTTTTTCCCCACTGCCCTGTTAGCATTGTTATTGGTTTATCTTTTGATGACAGCCATTCTTTCTGGGATGAGATGGAATCTCAGTGCTGTTTTACAGGGATAGAGCAGTGGGCAGAGTAAGCAGCCTGAAACACTTATGGAGAGCAAATAAAGAAAATAAAAACCAATTAAGCCAATTTGCACTTCAATAAAACTGGTAAGAGAGCAAAGTGAGCCAGAAGAACAACTGAAACCTTACCCCAAGTTCCCACTGAGGGTGCCTGGGCCAGGAGGGCTCTGCTGCCAAGAGCTCACTCACCCGCAGACCTAGGCTGCCTCGGGAAAGGCGTGGTTCAGCAGCACCCCACAGGGGCCTGCTTGCTGTCCTTGCCATGTGACACCCTCTGCCATGTTATGGTACAGCATGAAGGCCCTAGGGACACCATGGAACACCAGAACCACATGCTGGGACTTTCTCAGCACTTCCAGAAGTGTGAGGCAGAAAACCTCTGTTCTTTCTAAATCACCCAGTCTTACTTATTTTGTTACAGCAACACAAAGTGGGCTAAGCCCACACTCAGTCCTTTCCTGTGTGCCAAGCCAGGTTCTTTTTCCAGTCCAAGCCTGGCAAGAGGTGCTGTCAGAGGAGAAAGTAGCAGGGCCAGGAGGGCCCACAGGATCCAGGAGCTGTACATCATCCTCCACTCAGCCGAGCCTACAGTGCAGCTCTTTGACCTGTGCACCCGCGCCTACATGAGCGTCCTGCTGTGAGTCTGTGCGGAAGGCCCTTTCCAGGCACTACAGCTCCCATCCGGGGAAGGATGTTCACCTTGACCGGGCACTTCACGGGTGCCACTGATATGCCATGCCCTGCATGCCCTAAGCCCCTCATGGGCGCACTGCAAGCACAGCCACGGAGCCTGCCGAGGCCCAGCGTGGACCCCGCTCCTGCAGAGCGAGTCTCCTGCACCGGGCCCAGCTGTGCCCACCTCCCCACCCACATCTGCACATAGCCTGCACCAAGGCACCCACCCTCCTCCAGAATCCTGCTCTCTGCCTGCCAGGAAAGGTTCTCACCACAGGATGCAGGAAGAGGTGGCCAAACCCACACCCCACCACGTATGTGGACAGCCATGCCCCCGTCTCAACCAGACCCCTCAGGAGGACAGCGTCGTGGAACACCTGGCTAGCCAGCAACCACTTCCTGCCCCCTGAGCAGGCTCAGATCTTCCAGCACGTATGAAACTTCACCATGGTGAAGTTGACTTCAGGAGTGTGTGTTCACTGTGCTCTTCTCCTCAGCTAACCTCCCCACACCGAAGTCTCTAACTGCTAAAAACACCCTCATCTAGGTGTTTAGCAACATGCATTTTTAAAAATTAAGTAAGTTTAGGAACTAGACAGGTAAATGGAAATGTAAAACAGATTTGAAATACCTGAAAAACTCCATGAAAGAGAATCCGTATCCATGCTGCTCTGCAATCCCCGCGCAAACGACGTTTGCAGATGCTCCAATCAGCGTTCCATTACCTAGAATAGAAATTTTAAAGTGAAAGTGAAATCTCAGCATCTCTCAGGGTGGACTCGGTTCCTTCATTCTGTAACATCTGGATCGCGCGTGTGCTTTGATTGGTGATGACATCATTGGCATGTCGGAGGAATTGCTTTGCAGCTATCTGGAAACATGCACATCCTGGCAAGCAGAAAATAAACTCCCTGTCTGTAAATACCATGATCTCCTCACGAATAAGACAACACCTGCTTTTGTGATGGAAAGGAGACACCAAAGAAGAAAGGGCAAGATTTGTGGCGTCAGGTGGCAGGTGCGCTTTGCAGGAAAGGGCAAGCACAGCCAGCACCGGAGGGGGGACATGCATGCACGGCAGCAGCAGAATGAAATCTCAGCCTAGAACCACCTTCCTGTGGACTCCCAGCCCAGGTGCTCATCAGGGAACTCTTCCAAGGAATAAAAGAATAGAAGAAAACAGATGAAGCTATTGTGCTCCTTGACACTGTCGCCAAACCCATCTCCTTCCCAGAACATGTTGCCATGAGCAAGCGTTTCTGACTACATGGATGGTGTGAGCTCACTGCTCGCACACGAACATAGTGCAGCAGCACCTCCTGGCTGGGACGGGGCCAGAGTCAAGCGCACAGAAGCATGGGGTCGGGGAAGAGTGACACGCCTGGCCAAGCCCATGGTCCCTTCTCTCGCTCCGAGCTGCCATGATCAGTGTTGGAGAGCGGGCACAGGACCCAAGATAAGTCTTGAGCGCTGTGCACAGCTCTCCTTGGAAGGGGCGTGGGGGAGGGTAAGGAGAACCGGTGCCAAAACCTTTCCATATAATGGAGTATTACTCAGCTATAAAGAATGATAAACTTGAAGCACTTATATTGAAGTGGATGCCACTTGAACATATACTAGTAAGTGAAATAAATCAAACACACATGTGCAAATATCATAGTCTCCCTAGTATATCCTGTACTCCTGAAGAACTTCAGGCTTCATCATAAAGTGATGAATTAGCTGTCTCCTGAAACCTCACTGAATGACACTAATCCTGCTTCACAAACAAAGAGATAAACTAACCAGGAAGTCATTGATCTAATAGTCAGAGAACAAAGAGAGATGAGTTATCTAAGAGTGCCTGGGTCCAAGAAGAAAACTTAAAATCTACCTGTTTACCTAAGATGCTCTGTAATCCTGCTGTGCCCCCAAGGTGATTAGGCCTCCTCAGTGAGAAGGACCCACCTCTGTGCCCTCAAGACAGCCCCCCCCAAAGCCTCAGTGTGGTCACCAGAGGTTGTTTTCATCTAGCATTTATAATCCATTTGCAGTTTCTTCGAAGTATAGCCCCTCGAGCCGACCTAACACGTTTTCACCTCTTTTTGGCATCTTAAGGCTTACCCTGCCCATCACTTCAGTCCTACTGCATAAGTGGGGAGGGCCGGGGAGGGAGAGCTGCAGCTGAGCACACTCTGGTTCTTCAGCGCAGTTCACGTGAGTCCAGGCTTGGATGCTGTAGCTTTGCGACATGAGTCATGAAGGTCCTCAGCCACAAGCCTAGGTGTCAGTGGTGGCTCTGCAGAGTGAGAAGTGACTGTCCGCACAGGGAGGTGAGGTGCTGTGGAGTGGACCCAAAGCTGAGGATGTGTTCCCCTCAAGACCTGAGGGGCGCTCCTTCATTTTCTTTCAATTTGCTGTGCACAGCCTTCTCTCTAAGGCATGGGTGGCACCCACCCCACCCACCCACAGGCAGCCCCCTTACCTCCCAGGCAGGCGCCAAGGGCCAGGGCGTACATGAGTGGCGAGGCCGGCAAGCTGACCCCAGGGTCTTGGCTTAGGCTCAGGAGCACAGGAGTCTGTGGGCAAAAAGATGTCGCTGCATCTCATGGAAACTCACAAGAGCCGCAGCTCTGATTCACTACATCCAAGGCCCTTTCTCAGCAGTCAGACTGCGAGGACCGCAGCGTGTGTGGAAGGAAACCAAAGTGACACTTGGCACGCACATGACTGTGCCTATCTGCCTCCATGACCAGTGGGCCCCCTCAGCCACCACTGACCCCTCCCCAGCTGCTGCAGGCCTTCGATGGCTCAAGTCATGTGGAGCCTGAAGCAGTGTCTGGGTCTAAAACAATCTACCCATCATTTCCGAAGTCTGTACGCTCACACCATCTTAGTTAATTCTCAGACATCTTTCATGTGAGTTCGGCATTCCTTCCACCAACAGAGGAAGAAACTAGGACACACAGAGGCCCAGGAGCACAGACCTGGGCTAAGCTGCTTCCCATCTCTGCCAAACCAGGTGCCCCAAGCCCAGGACACTCACAAGAGGACAGCAGACACCATCTGCTGGTGCACAGTGGGCTAGTGAGTCATGGGAGATTCAGCCACACCTGTCTGACAGACGTGAATTTCACGTTGTCTTAACCAACAACACATGCATGCATCACCAATGAAAGACTAAGAAATTGGTGCTCGAGATGTTCTGCTCCTGACCCTCCCTGAGCACTTTGATGGGCGCGGTTGCTGTCCTGTGACTTTTGGATGTACCATGATTACTCATCGCCCAGGCTGTTGGTAACCCAGATGTGAGGCCTGTGCTGTGCGAAGCCAGGAGCCGGCCAGCCAACGGCTAGTCTGTGGACCAGAGAGAGTGACAGAACCTCAGCCCTGAGCACTGAGAGGGCAGCCCGGGCCCCACCCGGGTGCACACCTGTGACCCACACAGTTGGTCACACACAGTGCTCTGCATCAGGGCCAGCACTGGGCTGATGCAGGAAATGGCAGTTGCTCCGTCTCTGGCGCCTCTGCCATCCACATGGTGGCACAATCAGACTGGAGCCCGAGGGACCCTGTGCAGAGCCTGGGCTTATGCTCCTGCTATTGCTCATGCTGTCTACCCAAAGCACAACCCATGGACCTGGTTCAGCCTTCTGTATGATCCCGTATGTGAATGAGATAGGATGAAAACAACATCGAATAAAATGCAAATGCTAAAATTAAATGCTGAGTGTTTGTCCCACGTCAGGCGTCATGGCCACCAGCAATGCTTTTCCTAATGCCTCCTGGTGAGGCCTAAAGGAAACCTGGAGAAGAGCTGCAGGGTAGCCTTGAAGAGGCGACTGCCACACAGAAGCTGACCAGCAACACAGACAATGGTGGATGTCCTCGGAGCCCTCAAAGGAAGCTCACAAAATTATGTGCATAAATCATCATTCTTTGAATCCAAAACCAAGATAAGAATAGTAACATTTCAACTTGAAAACCACCTGAGAACCCTTTCTATTTCAGCCAAGGAGGTTGGAAAGATCAGATGTCAGTGTCAAAGACTGCCAGAGAATTTGGCCAGAGACTGAAGTGTATCTGGGATTCCCAGAGTGGACTGCAGGGCAGTGTGGCAGGGGCAGCCACAGGGGCAAGTCCACAGCTCCTCATCACCTGAGTCAGGCCAAGGAGGCAGAGGGTGGGCAGGGTGATGGAGTGTGCAACACCTGGCCAGGTGTTGCCAGCCAGGCTGTAGGAGCCCGCACCCCTGCCCCTTGGCCCCTTGGCCTTCTGCTGCCCAAAGTGACAGCCATGTGCATGCAGGGCAGGCAGAGGGGGCTGTAAAATGCCTGTTGCTGTCTCCCCATCTCCTCTGACTGGACCAAATAGGAATAAATCATTGACATCAAGTTGACACATCAGTGTTAAGTACTACCTAAGCTGTCACTGTTAAAGATAACTAAGGTCCACGTGGAGGGAAGGGCCAAAGGCAGGGAAACAGGGAAGACCTAAAACAGCAAACCTCACTTCCCCCAAACCCTAGGGGTCTCCCCTGAAGCCTCCTCCAGCCAACTAGAAGAGACCAACCCTTCTGTGATCCAGTTCTTTCCACTCTGGGTGTGGTAGCAAGGTAGAGCTTCCTTGGCGACCCTACCAGAATGGAGGAAGGCTTTGGCAGGCCTTGAATTGCTTGGCATCCGGCCTTGGCCACCGGAAGAAGGGAACATGACAAGCCTGCACTTCTGGCTGCTGCTGACAGCACAGTGGGCAACACGAATGCAGGAGAAACCACTGCAAGCCGGTAGCATGGTTTGGAGGGACATTACCCCCAAGGGCAGCACAGGCTTCAGTTTGTCTCTTTAAATGCACAGCTCTGGGATAAAGGCAGAGAACTTGCAGGTCTTTCTAGGGAAACAGCCTTTCAGCCTGCTGCTGTTCTTAGCAAGCACTGGCCCGCCTCCCACATCTCTCCCCAGACGGCATGCTTGGCAGCCTCTCTTGGAAAAAGCCACTGCTCCTTCCAGTTCCCTTCACAGTGAAAGGACAGTGCAGTCACTCAGGATGAAATCCCTGTAGACACAGCTTCAGTCAGAGCTGCACTGTCACAGGCAGGACACAGGTAACCACGACAGTAGGAGGCTGAGTTGCCATGCTTCTGAGAGCCGTCCTTCTCCTGCAACATGTTCTTTAGTACTTTCCCCCCACTGAGCCCTGAGCCGACTTCCCAAGCATGTAGACTCTCAGGAGGCTGAATAGGGCTGGCCACAGAGACAAGCCAAGAAATCAAACTCATGACCTGACCTCCGCAGACCCACATGAGCCAGGCCAGGCCACCAAGGCTTCAGAGTGGAGAGGCTACAGCAGTGCACTTCCTTCTACTCCAGCAGAGGCATAGGGGACACACACACACACACACACATACACACAGTACCCCTGCAGGTAGGAGACCTAAGGAGCCACCCACGTACTACCTCTACTAGCAGGCATAATCAGTGTGGGATGTCATGACATGTGTGACTTCGCTGTGAGGGATTGCCTCACCTACGGGGTGGGGGCTGGGCTGGAAGGATTTTCTACATCTGTGGGTGAGGAGGACAGTGAGGAAGGAGACAGGAAGAGTAGCTAGAACCCAGGGACCCAGGCTCAGGCTGTCACGCTTCATGGGGAGGAACACACCTTCTGGTGCTTGTGTATTCCAACACGCACAGTCTCAAAGTACCCGTGCTCATCCCGGTCCTTCCCAAGTGCCGATCACAAGCAGTGCACTCAACTGACCCCGAGGTCACTCACAGACACAGCATTGCCCAGCTGCTCCTGGGGACATCCCAGCAACAGTGCCTACCTGGCTCAGTAGCCACAGAAGAGAAAGGAGGCGCAGAACAGGGCCACCTCCTGCTGGGGGCACACAGGGTTGTCTGCTGTGAGGCCGCTTGGGGGTGATGGTTGGCATCCCAGTGTCCTCCCATAGCCTCGGCAGTAGCAGGGCTTTTCAGAGGTAGCTGAATCTAGAGTGTGTGGGGCTGGGGTTAGTGCTATATGATCAGTTCACAGCCTGGTCCCCTAATCCCAGCAGCCTGGAAGGGATGCAGAAGGGGCAGAAACACACTGCCAAGGTTGGCTGTTGACTTTGCTGTCTTCTGGCCCCATGTACTGTTGTCCTCTGCAAAGCCACTCTGCCCTGCAATCAGCTGAGTATGGACTGAAGCCTCCACAAACCCCAAGCTAAATAACCCTTCCTCTCTTAACTGTGGGCATTGGGTATTTTGTCTCAGCAATGAGGGAAGAGTCATTACAGCACCAGGACAGGGATACAGTCAAGAGAAATATAAAAGATACCCCCTCCCCCATCTGCTGAGGTGGAGGCTGTCTCGGATGGTGAAGCCCAGCAGGAAGATGGGCAGTGAGAGGCTCTGCAACTCTAAGGGACATGGTGGAGTCCTGTGGGGACCAGTTGCCCTGGGTCACAGTGGTTGGCACATGGCAGAAACTTTAGGCAATGAGCCTTCGCAGCCAATCCACTCTTTATCCACCGGTGAGTCCCTGCTAGGCAACTCCTTTGCACCAGGCATCAGGCTGGTAATGAGGACGCAAATGTGAGCAGATGGAGTTCCCAAAACATCGCCGAATATTCTCAGCTATGTGACTGGGGAATACTGCGTGGAGTGTCCGCACAGCACTGTGAGTGCAGAGGGCAAGCCAAACTCCACCTCGAAGAGAAGGCACTTAAGGGCAGGAAGGAGACCCAGGGGTTTCTCCTGTGTTTGGCAAACTCTCCTTTACAATTTCTGGACCTCTGGGACAGATGCTAGAAACACACTTTCCCCACCTCCTTTGCAGCAGAGAATTTGGGCTCCTCCCATCACACACAGCATTCCAGAGGCCTCTGTGGAGCCATGAAGGGGGTGCGGCCAGGTGCAAGTGGCAGAGTGCCATCTCACTGGAACCCAGGGCTCCTCAAGGCAGCCTCACCCAAATCTCATTAAGCCCAAGAGGAATTCTCAAGAATTCCAAGAAAGACTACTGTCCCCAGGCAAAGCCAGGCAAGTGGCTTTGCTCCTTAAACTAAGAGGGGCTCTGTTGATTTGTTAACCATAGATAGGAACTTTTGTCTATGCTTGAAGGAAAGAGGTTGATATCCCTGAAAAAGACTGACTATCTATCTACTCAGGTTCTGCTTTTTAGCTAAGGTCCTTCAGAGACATCCACTAAAACCACAGAGCTGCTCTGATCCACTCTTCTAAGCAACCCAGAGTGAATGCTGTGCATTATAATCTCACTGTAATGCTGCAGGCCCCACCAGGAAGCACTCCCTCCCACCAGCCACGCTTGAGGATGTGAGCAGAGAAAGCATGAGCTCAGAATGAGCATGCTCAGTGATGGCCCCACCTCTGGAAGTCATGATAATTGGTCCTGGGTGACCAATAGCCCCTGGCCTTCTCCTCTGGAGACCCTGCTTAGGAGATACTGCCTGGTGGCACTTATTGGCCTTGCACTCACCCATCACTTTTCCTCCCAGACTAAAATGCCGACACTATCTTACACATTGCAGACACAATGGTCTCCACTAAAACAACAGAAACAAAGCCATCACCTGCTCACATGATCCTCCACATGTTGCTATAAAACATGCAGCTGAAACTATTCCTTTAAAAAGCATTTTAAAAGGGCCGGCCAAATAGCTCAGTGGATTAAATCACCTACAAGCAGGTGCAGGAATCAGGGGTTCGATCCCTGGACCTGTTGTACCAGACCCGCCCCGGGGCTGAGATGGCAATTGAGACTGGGCTTGGTGGTGTGCACCTGTAATCCCAGCTCTTGGGAGGCTGTAAACAGGAGGATCACTAGAGTCTGATCTAGTCGTGAGACCCTGTAAACCCTTCCCTAAAATAGAGGGGGAAAAAATTTAAGGACTGAAAATGAAAGAGCTGGAAACAAGACAAAGCAGGCTGAGGTTCTGAACAGAGACGGAAACCCTCTGCAACATGAAGGAAAGGACATAGGAGACAAGCCTTCAGTGTCTAACACAAAACAAAGAGATGCAAAAATGCAGCAGGGCACAAGAAGAACTGCAGCAACTTATGGAGCAATCTGCCCCACCAGAACAGTTACCTAGAGGCAGTGCCTCAGCCTGGAAGCCCCGCGGTGTGTGGGCGTGCAGCCGTGCGCTGCACTCTGTCACGTGCCACACACTTGGGGACACTAGAATCTCATTCTCTCTCTGTTCAAGCTATTTGTTTTATTTTTAAGAAATGAAGCAATACAAAAAGAAAACCCAAACCTTGCTGTCCCCTGTTACTCCTGCTGGCCTAGAGGGTTGTTTGCATTTTCCCCTCTCCTGAGAGAACGACCTCCCCAACTTGGAGTCACATCTGTCACTCTGTAAGGCTCAGAGAAGGCCCTATGTGTGTCAGCCTGAAGGGACATGGAACACAGTGACCGAAGCAGAAGCAATACACATGGGTTGACAGGCAGATTTTTAAATCCTGTGGCTAGAGCAAAACCAGCCATTAAACATCAAAGCCTTTGGACAATAGCTTCTGACTGCATACCGCTGAAATTAGGGTCTCTGGGAGATATCTGAACCTACTCGTTCATTTTTTTAACAAACAAGAAACCTTGAGCAAAACAGGATAAAAGATACGAATTTTCTCATGTGGAGTGTGAGACACAGGAACCAATTAGTTCCCTCTTACTTGTAGTTTTACTTTGCACAGCTTCTTTATCCATGTCAACCAAGATCCAAAAACACACAATGGAAAACATTGGAAATAGATAATTCATGTTTTAAATAACTTTTATATTGTTATGTGTGTTCCTTCTTATTACTAGTTATCATTGTTGATCTCTTAGTGTATAAATTAAATTTTACCTTAGTTGCATACATAAGAAGGCACACAGTGCAATCAGACAGAGCTGGGTAGTTCCTGTGGTTTCATACCCTCATGGTGGTTGTGGAAGATGCCCCTGCAGAGAAGGGAGGGCAACCCCATTGGCTGCAGTATCCTCGGGTTCCCTGATTTATATTTTACAGTTAAGCCATAGCTGTCAAAATATGGGGAATGAAAATGTGAAGTGTCTTGTTTTTTAAAATGGAACAACCTACATTTCCAACACTAAGACAGTCCCCAGAGGGATCTGGGTCTGGAAACCCTGAAGTGCGGCTGGAGGACCAGGCCTTTTACCTGTGAGTGCCAATACAGAAGAAAGAGTGAATGGGGCTGTGATGATAGCAGCCCTGCGGCTCTGCCCAGGATGCCCCAGGCGGCGAGGGCACAAGGCATGTGCAAGAGCTGACCTCATCTTGGGAGCCAACCACTGGAATAAGAGCCATCCCACTGGTGTCCGAGAGGTGGACCACACTCACTGAACCAGGGCCTGGGACTTGTCCTCAGATGCCATTGTAATTTGCAGTTATTTCTAAACTTAATTTTCTATTAGTGTGTTGCTCCTAAATAGAAATGAAACTGATTTTTGAACTAACTTTTATCCAGTTTTTACTTTACCTTAGTACATGGTGATAGAGCTGGGTCAAGTTTTAGTTTTCGGCATATAGAAAGCCAGGCTTTCCAGCACCATTTGTTAAAGAGGCTATCTTTCTTCCAATAGATTTGTTTGACCCGTTTGTCAAAGATCAGATGGCTGAGTGTGTTCGCAGATGCCTCTGCATCTTCTGTTCTATTCCATTGATCCTCAAGTCTATTTCATTGCCAATACCATGTTGATTTTATCACAGTGGCTTTGTAGTATAATTTCAAGTCAGGAATTGTGATGCCTCCTGCCTTGTCTTTATTGGCCAAGATTGCCTTTGCTATTTTAGGTCGTTTGTGGTTCCAAATAAATTTTAGGAATGATTTCTCTATGTCTGGGAGGTATGTTGGTGGCAGTTTGATAGGGATTGCATTAAATCTGTACAGCAATTTTGGGAGTATGGCGATCTTCATGATGTTGGTTCTTCCTATCCAGGAGCATGGAATATCTTTCCATTTTCTGAAATCCTCTATAATCTCTTTTCTTAGGGTGTTGTAGTTTTCTGTGAAAAGATCTTTGACTTCCTTGAGTGAATACCAAGGTATTTAATTTTCTGTGGTGCTATTGTAAAAGATATTGTTTCTATTGTTTCCCTTTCATTGTGCTTGTTATCTGTGTAGAAGAATGCTATTGACTTTTGAGTATTGACTTTGTATCCTGCTATGCTACTGAATTTCCATATCAGTTCTAGTAGTTTCTTGATGGAATTTTTGGGGTCTTCCAAGTAAAGTATCATGTCATCTGCAAATAGTGATAATTTAACTTCTTCTTTACCTATTCTTATTCCTTTTATTTCTCTTTTTTTCTAATGGCTGTTGATAAAAGCCAAAACTATGTTGAGTAGGAGGGGAGATAGAGGACATCCTTGTCTTGTACCAGATCTAAGAGTAAAAGGTTTCAGTTTTTCCCCATTTAGAATTATATTAGCTTTTGGGTTATCATAGATGGCTTTTATCAACTTAAAGTAGAGTCCATCTATTCCAATTTTCTGTAGGACTTTGAACATGAATGAGTGTTGGGCTTTGTCAAAAGCTTTTTCTGCATCAATTGAGATGATCATGCGGTTTTCAGATTTCAGTCTATTAATATAGTGTATTACACTTATAGATTTTTGAATATTGACCCATCCTTGCATCCCTGGGATGAATCCTACCTGGTCATGGTGTATGATCTTCTTGATGATTTGCTGTATGGTTTCCTGGTAAATTGATTTATTAATTATAATAGCTTATAAATGTATACTTTTAAATTTTCTAAGATTACAGATTCATGTTCATTTCTTCTTTTCCAGTCCTTGAAGTTCTTTCTACTTTTCTTGTTTTATAACACAGTCTCTGGCCTCCAGGACATGGTTTTTATAGGTGATTTTGTCTCTTCCCTCACTGCAAGGTTGAAAGATGCTCCATATTTCACATCTAGCTGTACCACGAGTTCTACAGCTGCTCCACAAGGGACCTCTGCACAGTCCTTTCTGGGCTCCCCACTTCCTGCATTCTGCAGTCCAGCTCGCTGCTGGGCTTCTTTCTCAGCTCTGCTCCTTGCCGCTCGCATGCTCTGGCACCAACCCCATCCTCACACCGTGATTCTCCCCTTGGGCTTCTTGGCTGATGCACATGGGACACTTCTCTAACCAAACTTTGGAGCTGACTGACACAGACAGGACCCATTATTAGGGACACACAGTGGCTCTGAGGTTCCTGACTGTCCTGCCAGTGTGTCAAGGCAAGGCTTATGCGGTGGCTGCACCTGGCCACAGTGCTGGGGTGCAACAGGACAGTACTAGGCAGGAAGGCTATGGAGCATTCTTACATTTCTGTAGGAAGCCTTGGAGAGCACAGAGGTCTCTGGACATGTAGCTCCATAGCTCTTTCTGTGAAAATCATAGAAGAGAGGCTCCTCCTGCAGACCTGCGGGCTGTGCACTTAATACAGGGTCCCTCTACACAGCTCAAACTCATAGTGATCCTCCTGTTTACAGCCTCCCCAGCTGTAAACAGGGATTATAGGCATGCACCACCATGCTGGGTCTTGGTGGCCAGCTCACTGTGCCCAGAGATAGGGCCAGCATGTGATGCCAGGGATCAAACCCAGGTCCCTGAGCTTGCCTAATCAGGCACTTAGCCCGCTGAGCTATCTCATTGGCCCCATCTTTCAGATTTCTTTTCAGTGTATTAGGAGCTATCATGAGGCGTATGAGTAGCTCAGATCAAATCTGCATGGTGAATCGGTCCTCCCATCAGAATAGAAGCCCTTTCTTAAGTGCTCTTTCTCCTGAAATTTATTTTGTTCATCATTTTAACAGTCACAAACACTCATGCTTAGTGTCATATGTCAGCTCCTCTCCTATCCTTCTTTCACCTTGGTTTTATATTTAAAGTGCATTTCTTGTAAAGAACGTAGAATTGAGACTTGTTTTTTAGATTAAATGTGCCAATCTCTGTCTGAAGTGCTTAGGTAAACACTGTAGAAAACAATTGGTTTTACTTTACCCTTTAATCATTTATTTCCAAAGATACATTTTTATATTCATTTTCCTGCCTCTCCCACAAAAGGTAACCATCTCTAAACTCTGTTCTGTACGGTGTTTCTCCCAGCACTGGGCATGTGGCCAGCCACATATCTCCATCTAAGGACTCCATGAAAAGACAAAAACGGCCACACAGGCAAATCAGGATTCCTAATCGTGGACTCTGGCAGAACAAGGGCCAGCACTAGGTGGTAAAACCGGGCGGACAATGTGAGTTCAGGTCGCTACAGATATTCCAGGTCCTGACTGCAGAAGCTGCCGCACGCCTGGCCACCCTTTCCCCACTGCCAGCGCTACACTTCTTGCCTTGGGGTCCCTCTGTCCCCCCACATGACTCAGGATGATGGCAGAGCTTGAGAACTACCTCTCCACTCATAGGAGAGGTAGGATACCCTCAGCTCCCTGCATGAGCATACCCCACACTACTGATCCTATGCCCAGCACCCATGGGCCTGAAGCATTTGTAAAGGAGTCGAATTCTGGCACACACACACACACACACCCTGCTCCCACCTCCACTTTTGCACCCCTGGGGTGCACAGCCAGGTCCTGCCCCACCCAAGCCACTGGAGACAGTGACGGGAAGCAGCACTAGCCAGCCCTAGGAGAAGCTTGCCTTGGGCACGGCCAGTGTGCATCGGGACCCCAGAACAGACACCATCAGCCTGCCCCGACCAAGCCCAGAGGCCACCCAGCCAGCTGGAGTGGCTTCTGCGCTCATAGGAAACAAAGCTAAAAATTCATCCTTTGATGTCTCAAGTACTTCTCTTGGTCAAGTTCAGAACGCACTTTCTGCCTCCCGTGTGTTTGCTGTACAGTGTGTGACAATCCCATTCATTATGGCGTCCCCAGAGGCGCAGAGCACGTCGCGTCTTAGCTTTTTCTCTGCCCCTTGCCCTGTCCTCCCTGCCCTCCCTCTCCAGGTCCTCTTCCCATCGCAGAGGATCTATCTCCCTATCTCGTGTTACTTTTTATTTTGTTTTACTTTTTAAATGATTTACACTGTGCACTTCCCCTATAACAGAGGAGGTGTGGTCCTGAGCATGGCTGACCCCAGAGCAGCCCCTCACCAAGGAGTAGCATCTGGCCGGCTTCCTGCCAACTGCTCCTGCCCAGCCGCCCTAGACTGTGTGTGTGTCGCCTTCTGATCCACAGATGGCAGTGAGTGAGCGTGTTTCACGCTCTGCTTCTGCAGAAGGAAGGGCAAGCCTGGGCTGCACACCAGTGGGAGCTGAGCCCTCAGGCCCACGGAAGCACACAACTCACCATGGTGGCAGTGAACGGGATGTTGTCGATCAAGGACGATGCCAAGGCTGAGACCCACATCACCAGGACGATGGCCGCGGCCAGGCGCCGGTCCTCTGGGACCATCTGGAGGGAGGAGATAATGGCCGCGCTGCACATCAGCAGCTCTGGTCAGATCTCCCACCTGAGGGTGCAGTTCCATGGCAGGTGAGGCTCAGAGGGCACCAAGGGACAGTGCGTCCCTCCTCTTCCACACGGCAGGACCAGGGCACACAGCGCGCTGGCCAGAGCC
>PVKA01040382.1:0-18803 GCA_004027165.1 Ctenomys sociabilis | reverse complement strand
AAAGCCAGATGAAGCCGGGCATGGTGGCGCATGCCTGTAATCCCAGCACTCGGGAGGCTGAGGCAGGAGGATTGTTGTGAGTTCGAGACCAGCCTGAGCTACGAAGTGAGCTTAAGGCCAGCCTGAACTGCATAGTGAGACCCTGTCTCAAAAAGACAAAAAAAAAAAAAAAAAAAGCCAGATGGACCCCACTTGTAGTGAGACTTGGGAGAACCAATGCCATCTGAATTGGAAATTGGGAGGTTTTTCTTAAGAGATCGTTTACGTTCTTTGTGGTTCCAACCTTGCTGCCTTGGGCTACCCATCTGATATTCTTGCACTCCCTTTGTAACTGGAGATAAGGTCTTAGAGACATGCTATTTAAGGGTTGTGTGTTCCATTGGTTGAAGTCTCAGAGTGGAAAGGGTTAAGGACTGAGTAGTTGTCAGAGATTTGTAGAAGTTATCCTGCCCTCCTGCTGTGGTGACAGGGCTCCCAAAACATGATGACAGGGCAACATTCTAGCTTTATTTTAACAAAGATGGAAGGAGGTACATATTGGTTCCTTCAGTGCTGCCACCTTTTAGTGCCGTACAGAGATGACAGTTCAGTCAGTCCTAGAGCAGTGTTCCCCTCCCCCCATACAGTGTGAGCAGGGCAGTGACAGCAGTTGACATAACCCAGGGAACACAGAGTAACCCAGAGAAACACTTTGAATACAGCCTTGGGTTACAGTCTTGCACAGGTTTGTTTGTTTCTTTTTTCGAAGTATGGGGATCAAACTTAGGACCTTGCACTTACCAGGTGGGCACTTATTCGCAGAGCTATCTCCCCTGCCCTTGCACAGCTTTCTTAGTTCACATGGGCCTTGATGTCTTTGGAGGATGCTTTCTCTTATGAGTTCTGCGCAGGAGGAACTGAGAAGGTGTTGGCACCTGGAGACACTCTTCCCGTCAGCTTCTCTCCTTGGAATCCTGAGCTCACAGCGGTCCTGTGGGCCCAGAGGGACTCTGGGGACATAGCAGGTGGGGTGGTACACACTCTTGGACTGGGGTGTATCCTTTTTCTCCTTGCAAGGTGGTGCGGCCCCTGCAAGATCCTGGGGCCAAGGTTAGAGAAGATGGTGTCCAAGCTGCAAGGGAAGGTGGTGATGGCCAAGGTAGATATTGATGACCACACGGACCTGGCCATCGAGTATGAGGTATGGATTGGTAAGGTTGCCGGTGGGTGGAAAATGGGGGAGGGGCCTGAGGGCAGCCAGAGTATAAGATCTCACTTGGTAAGAGGTATTTCCAGGATTTTTCTAGACTTTAGGAGCTTGGAGCGCTTTGTGGCTGCTGTTTTGTCTCAGTCACTTCTCTGTCTTTACCACCTTGAGGAGGTGCTTGTGTGACCCAGGCACCAGGTCATTGATGCCTGCCGCCTGCCTCCCTTCCTCCCTTCCCTTCCCTTCCTTTCTCCTTCCTTTCCTCCTTCCCCCTTCCTCCATCCTCATGTACACTCCAGTCATATATGAGCCCTCCCTGTGCCAGCGTGCATGATTACTGCATGGACAAAGGCTGGTCCTTGTCTCTAAGCCACTGTTGGTCTTTTGGGAAAAGGCAACAGGTAGATGGGTCATTCCAGCGTGGGGTGAGAAGGGTAATGTTGGTGAGCAGCGAGGAGCAAGGCGCTCACCATTCTTGGGCAACAGTGTGGACAGGAGAGGCAAGGCACGAGAGACCTCCGAGTGACCCCTGAGGCTGCATGGAGAGAGCAGCTCAGCACCAGGACGTGACACAGTCTCGCAGGTCGGCTGGCCTGCGGGGTCCTTCAGCCGATGGTTATTGAGAGTCCCTCGGTTGCCAGGCATTCGTACTGGGGCAAAGGATGTGACTGGAACCAAAACTGACTGACTCCCAGCCCTCCTATGGAGCCTGTATTCAAAATACCATTCTGGTATTTAGGTTGGGAGCCAGCACACTTTCTAAAGGACTGAGTGTAAATATTTGAGACTTTGTGGACAGTGGTCCCTGCTATAAGCACTGAGCTGTTCGTAGCCTTAAGCAGCCTTGGACACTGACCACATGAAAAAGCATGGCCGTGTCCCAAAGATACTCTGTTTACAACAACAGGCAGCAGGCTGACCTCCGTCTTTGGTACATGTTAACTGTCAACATTGGTATTGCAAAAGTTCTTAGATTTTAGAACATTTTAGATTTGGAGGTTTTTGGCTTAGGGACTCTTGACCTGTTAAGTCTATGTAAATATTCTAAAATCTGAAATCTAAAACATTACTACTTCCAAGCATTGCAGGTGAAGAAAACTTGGCCTGTGATAAATGCTGTGGAAAAAAGAAAATCAAGAAGGGAGTATGACAGTGCTGAGTGTAGGTTAGTAAGGTTTCCTTGTTTTGATGGGGGAGTTTCCTTCTTAAAAGGGTGACTTGAGGGCCGGCCAAATAGCTCAATGGATTAAAATGCCTGCAAGCAGGTTCTGGGGTGGAGTTTGATCCCCAGCCTGCCATGCCAGCCCTGCCCCTGGATATGCTGAGACAGTGGTTGAGACTGGGTGTGGTGGTGCACACCTATAATCCCAGCTCTTGGGAGGCTGTAAACAGGCTGATCACTGTGAGTCTGATCTAGTAGTGAGACCCTGAGCACCCTATAGACCCTTCCCTAAAATACAATAAATAAATAATATGGGGAGGGGCTCAAGGCGGGGGAGATAGCTCAGCAGCATAAGCACCTGTCTGGCAAAGTCCCAAATTCAATCCCTAGTACTACAAAAAATAAAAATTTTAAAAAAATAGGACCAGGGAGATAACTCAGTGGCATAAACACCTGCCCAGCAAGTGTAAGGCCTTGAGTTCTATCCCTGATACTGCAAATAAATAAGATAGATAAATAAGTAAAATAAAGTGTGAGCCAAATCCAGGCATGGTAGTACACATCCATAGCCCAGCACTCTTGGAGGCTGAGGCAGGAAGATGGAAAATTCAAATTCCACCTAGACAATTTAGCTAATCTTCATTGTAAAAAGAGTTGGAGATGTAGCTTATTGCAGAGGCCCTGGGTTCAATCCCCTACTACTTCCAAACAGTTAGAGAAAGCTGAGATGTGAACAGACTGAATCCTTCAGAAGGATCAAGACATCAGACATGAAGACCCTGAGCTTAGAAGCCTCCCAAGCCAGCAGGGCCCAGTACATAGAGCAGGAGATGCCCCAGGGAGTGGGGTGTCCTCTGGGTTTTGGAGATCCACCAACAAGGGGTTAGGGGGTCCCTTTGTGGCTGGGTAGCCAGAGTGGAGGACTGAGCAAGGAGGAGGAGGGCAGGAAGCAAACCAAACTGGGGTCTTTGACAGTCATGCTGAAGGGTGGTACTGCAGAACTGGGGCCCTTCTGGGGGCTGTGAGCCCTTCCCACCCACCTCTGACAGCTGGGTCACAAGTGTCTGTGGGAGGGGCCTCTCTGTTCCAGAGTTTGCAAGCCCAGGCTTAACTCCCCAGACTGGCCCAGGTAGAGGTGCCACCCTTTGGTCATTCTTCTCCTGGGTGCTGGGGCAGGAAATGAATGGGGAGGGTGGGTCAGGGTGGGACCAGCAGGCTGCCATTGAGCTGGGTGAGAAGAAAGGTGGCAACCCAAAGAAAAGCTGCCCTGGCCAGAAGCTGCGAAATAGATGCTGGGCAGACAAAGCCTTCAGTGACCAAGACTGCTGCTAATGGCGTTACACTGCCCTGGCTTTACCCTCCCCGTGTATCCCCTGAGGGGATACAGCAGCTTCAGCCCTGAGAGTGTGACTGAGTGTAGGGCTGGAGCTTCAGGGACTTCCACTGGACTGTGGGTCGAGGTCCTCACCAGCTCCCGCCACAGAGCAGGGACTGGTGTAAGTGCAGAGGAGAGCCCATGTCCACCAGCAGAGCTGTGTAGGCATGGGAATTCCCAAGGTGCTCACCTCTGCCTTCCAGGAGCCTGATGTGGGGGTGATCCTGGAAGGCTGGAGGTTCTGGCAGGTCCTTCTTCCCACTTCCTTCTGTCCTGATTGTCCCTGGGGATGTGGGCAGTCACTGCCCTGGCCTTTCAGACACAGCCACTGTCACCACTTGGTGTGGCTGGGTTTTTTTTTTTTATGTTCCATAATTTGATAAGCAGTTCATTAATAGTAAATACACAATTTTTTATCATTTCCATTTCTCCCTACATTGGAAATATTCCAGGTTTGCAAACATGAGTATGATCTGCGATACTATTAAAAAGTAGAAATAAGCTGGGCGTGGTGGCGCATGCATGTAATCCCAGCACTCGGGAGGCTGAGGCAGGAGGATTGTTGTGAGTTCGAGACCAGCCTGAGCTACAAAGTGAGTTTAAGGCCAGCCTGAGCTGCATAGTGAGTCCCTGTCTCAAAAAGACAAAAAAAATAAAGTAGAAATAGTGCTAGGGCCATAACTTGGTGCTCTAGCTGTAGCACCTGTGTAACATGCACAAGGCATTTAGTGCCTGGGGTTTAGTCCCTTGCAGTGAAAAAAACTGATTATAATTCTGTTAATTCAGGAAGGGCCCACGAGCTAACAAGCTCCTAAGTGACTTCTCTGGTGCTGGGGCCCCAGACTAGACACGGAGAAGCAAACATTCTCAAAGCCCCATGCCTAGGTGCCACACTATGAAGGCCCCTCTCACCTGCCACTGAGCGCAGGTTGCTTGTCAGTGAAGCGCTTCCCTTGTGGGTATGGGCTGTTGTGAGCTGTGTCCAGTGTCACAGCATCGTGCCGGGGGCTTTCACTGCCCAGTGAGTCGCCTACAAGCTAACAGTTCATCTTTCCTCCCCACAATGCCCTCTCGGTCCATGGCAGTCACTGATCCTCTTGTTATGAGATTGTTTTCCACCAGGCTCGGCCTGTGATCTCAGCATTCAGGAGGCCGAAGCAGGAAGCCTGGGGTTCAAGGCCAGCCTGGGCTACATAGCAAGTTCAAGCACATCCTGGACTAGCAGATCCTGCGTCCAAAAAAGAAAAAGGACAGGTCACCCATGTGCTCTGGGTGACAGCACGTCATCACCTAGGTCTGCAGTGCAGTTGAGGGTCTGTCCTTTGTCCTCTCCCCTGCCTCTTGGACACAAGCAGAGCATGGTTTGGTGTCGCGAATGGCAAAGCCAGTAGTTCCAGATCCCAGCTGTACCATGGCACCCAGTGTGTTATCTTTTTTTTTTTTTTTTTTGTCTTTTTGAGACAGGGTCTCGCTATGCAGTTCAGGCTGGCTTTAAGCTCACTTTGTAGCTCAGGCTGGTCTCGAACTCACAACAATCCTCCTGCCTCAGCCTCCCGAGTGCTGGGATTACAAGCATGCGCCACCACACCCGGCTTCCAGTGTGTTATCTTGGAGCAGTCACTGTGCCTCTGAGCCTCAGTCTTCTTGTGTCTAAAATGTGCCTCTGTGAGCGTGTGGGTGTGGCTCAGGCAGAGCCCTTCCTGGCATGTGCAAGACCTTGGGTTCCATCCTCAGTCCTGCAAAAGAAATAACCCTTCCTAGAAGCAGAAATCCGGGAGCTGGCATATGTAAGTGTCTAGCATTATCCCTGACAAGGCCTTTTCTTTGGTGTTAATTTTGCACTTGGCTGAGAATGTCACCAGTGTCCCAAGACAGAGCGCTGAGGGTGTCTGTGTGCAGGGCCTTAGCAGAGTTACCTCATGGATGAGGCAGAAGACAGCAGGGACATTGAGCTTGGTGCTCTTGCTGGCCAACTTGAGTCATTAGGAAGGGACAGCACACATGCATACACCCTGCTGCCCTAGGTCTCCTGGCCCGCAGGCTCCAGGTGGCTTGTCAGCAGGAGGCTGTGCAGCAGGTCCTAGCACATCTTGTCCCTTGGTCCTGCCAGATTTGAGAAGCCAAGTCCTGCATCTCATGACCCTGTCACCTTCCCAAAAGAGTTGAGGCCTGTGTGTGTCCACTGAGGGCACTGTGCCACCCCTGGCCCAGCCCAAAGAGCCCTCCATGTCCCAAAGCCCCGCTGCAGTGAGCCCTACCTGTGTGTGTGTTTAGGCTCAAGCGTCACACAATCCTTTGACCCATTGTGACCAGCCCTTGGATGTCAGGAGAACAAGACACGGACAGTGTATGTGTGTGTGTGCCAACCGGCAGGCGCCAGCCTGACACCCAGGAGAGCCAGATCCGTTTAGTATTGGTGAGCTTCCATGCCTGTTTAGGGGACTGAAAAAGAAGTTAGACCACTTCTGCTAGGTGCTGGGAATTAAATTCAGGGCCTTGTGCATGCCAGGGAGGTGCTTCACTACTGAGCTCCACCCCAGCCTGAGTGCATCCTGAGTAATGGTGTAAAGCATTTAATGGATGAGACAGCATCTACCAAGTGTGAAATTGAAAGCCAGTGGTTATTATTTCTGCCCCAGTCGCAAGCTGCCTACCTTGAGGCGGCCACAGTGCATCTGCGGGCCACTAGATGGCGCACAGTGACACTGGATGGTACTTCCCATAGCAGCTTCCCTTTGCTCCTGAGCTGGTGCCAGACCCTGCGCCCAAATCTGTGACAAGGATGGGAACCAGCAGGGACGACATGGTCAGCCGAGCACCTGCTCCTGGCACAGCTTCTGCGAGGTGTCAGGTGTTTCTTTACCTGCTATGTTTGTCTCCAAAGTGTCCATCAGGAGAGGGCCGAGCCTGCCACAAGGTACAGGGTTGTTAGGCTGGTCCATATGGAGACTGTATCTCGTTTTCTCAGATACTGGGCAGGGAGTCCAGATGGCGGGGAACACTTGATGCCAGCCTGGGCCTGGCCTTACCTGTGCTTTGTGTGATCTATTTGGGTCCCGAGGTGCTGGAGCCGGTGCCTCACAGGCCAGGAATGCTGCCTTTCCCCTGGGTTGCAGCCCTGATAAACTTCAGGTTATGCATGCCTCTGCCCTGTCACACGTGATCCTGGAGGAGCCTGGGTGTTTCTAGACCCTGCTAAACGCTCATAATGATACTCAAAAGTGGCCCTTGTGGGGCCCTCTGTAGCCACCCTTTGTCAAGTGCCCACTGTGTGCCAGGCATGGTGTCATTCCCGGGCTAACAGGACTCTCAGTGTTTCCTGTTGCTTTAATACAATCTACCAAAGGGGCTGTTAATGTTTTCACTCACCTCTTTGAACCCTGTAACAGGCTGGCCAGGTTTGCCCAGTAGGCAGGAGCCAGATCGGGTTGACAGAACTGGAGTCCTTGACCCCCCGGCTTTATGTGCAAAGCTTCAGTCCTTAGGCCAAACCCTCAAGGTAGACATTGTCCTCCCTGCTCTGTGGAAGAGGCCTCAGATGCAGAATAGCAGTGTGACCTGACCAGTGAGCAGCAAGGCTACAATTCCCTGTTGCCCCCAGCTCCTGGCCCTGGCCCTGGGCTGCAGCTGCATGGGTTATTTTCATCGCTGCTGTCATTCCAGCCAAACCACTGGGCCAATGAGTCAGTTGTGTGGTTGAGGGAAGAGGGTACTGCTGGGAGCTCACAGTGGAAGAAGTTCTCTGGCGGGTACCCCAGGGGAAGGGCCCCCTTTGCTTTGGTCACACCCATGGCTTTCGGCAGTCACTGCCCTGTATGTGCCCAAGCCTTCTCCCCAATGACTTGACGCCTTGTCCCTTTCACCCAGGTGTCTGCTGTGCCCACTGTGCTGGCCATCAAGAATGGCGATGTGGTGGACAAATTTGTGGGCATCAAGGATGAGGACCAACTGGAGGCCTTTCTGAAGAAGCTGATTGGCTGACAAGCAGGAAAGCGTCCTGACTGCCCTTACCCCTGAGAACTGTCCCGGCAAGGGAGCCCAGTAGAACTCGGCCCTTCTCGCTGCCCCTGTCTGCTCCCCAGGGATTGTGTTTTGGAGACCGTGGAGCTGCCAGTGCTTCCAAGCTGGCCCACTGCCATGGCCATCAGGAGTAAGGGTGCTGCTGGTCTGGGGCACTGTCTTCCCACCCACTCTTTTTGTCCCCTCCCTCCAAGGCCCGTGATGCTAGTGAGAGCCTGGGACCGGCCTGCTGTGTGGCTTTACCAGCAACACCAGCCTGGTCCCTCTGACGTGAATCCCAGCCCAGCTCCTCAGCCTGCTACATTCTTCTTTCCTGCTGCTGTTTTGGAAAAGGAAAAGGAAACCAGAAGCCAAACAAGTGAGAGTAATATATAATTCTCTCATTTTTTGTAGGTCTGTAATAAAGATCTTTATGTGATTTCTTCTGCCTCCTGCTATGAAGATCTGATCCCTGTAGCTGCCCCAGAGCCCCCTCCTATCCCCTCCACCTTCCTCCCAGCCTCAGGACAACAGTGCTAGGCTGCTGGGCAGCCCCTTGACCTGTAGAGCTCTAGGTCCCACCTTCCTCGCCATTGGCCAGGACCTTGGTGCTATAAGCAGGTGACAAAACTGAACAAAACAATAAACTTGGGGCTCAGACTGTCACCAGCTTCCATTCCTGTGGGGCTCTGAGTCCCAGGGGCACTGGTGGGCTCCATGACTGTCTCTGTGTCCTCTACCGACTCCACCATCCTTTCCCTAACCAGCCCCTCCTGCCACTAATGTTCTTGTTCATGGTGATTGTCGTTATGGGAACGCCATACAAACATCTTGAGCTCCCCAAAGGCCAGAGCATGCTGCCCACGTTACCCAGCAGAGAATCGAGCCCACAGCCTGTGTACAGGATCCTGCCCAACGTGTTGCTTCTAAAACCTGAGCTCTTCGCAGTGGTCTGCTTGGACCTCTGGGTTCTTCCGCGACTGGCTCCTGGCTGCTCCTGGCTGGCCCCAAGAGGGTTGGTCTGCCTTCCTGTCTGCTTGCCAAAAGTCCAGGGCCTTGCAGCAGCCTGCGCCTCAGCCTCTCCTGGTTCCCAGCTCCCCTCTACCACGGTAGGCCCAAGCTGTCCTTCCCAGGGCTGAGGACCATGCTGGCTTCGTTGCCCAGGTGAGCCACCAGGGCTTACAGGCTTTGAGTACCAGTATGTTTGTCTTCACACTCTGCCCTTCTGCCCTGGGTACGCTTGCCCGAGGGCCAGTGCATCTTGTCTTTCCAGTGGCTCCACCTGTTCCTGGTAGTTCTGCCCGAGGCTTCCCAGAACTGCTTTGGGAAGGCTGTCACCACTGAGGCAGGAAAGGCACTGGCTCAGAGGGAGACCTACGGCCTCTGAAGGACTGGGTCCCTGATCTGTAAAGGGCAAGTGGAAACAAAGCCAGCGAGTGGCAGTGGTGGGAAAGGAAGCATGTATGGCAGCTTCTGTTTTGTTTTTTGTCTTTTTGAGACAGGGTCTCACTATGCAGTTCAGGCTGGCCTTAAGCTCACTTTGTAGCTCAGGCTGGTCTCGAACTCACAACAATCCTCCTGCCTCAGCCTCCCGAGTGCTGGGATTACAGGCATGCGCCACCACGCCTGGCTCCTATGGCAGGTTCTGCACAGGCTACAGGCAGTGAGCGAGAGAAATGAGATGCCAGTTGAGAGACCCCCAGAGGTACCACCTATGTCCTGTGCCTCCCTCTGAGTAGCTCTATGAGGGGCTTTGGGGGCTGCATTCACCTATCCCTGTCCCATGTGAGATCTGCACAGAATTTACCAATCACATTTCAGGTCACAGAGCAGTGAGTAGCCTGCTGGGGCCCAGGCCTCGCCTTCCTGCCTCCCCCTGTGTGACTGAGCCAGGTGTGGTCCTATACCCCCGAAATCCTTGTACTTGAGAGGCTCAGGGCTAGCCTAAACTACATAGCTAGACCCTGTCTCAAAATTTTAAAAAGCAAGTGTGTGCCCTCCCCACAAGCTGACAGGGCAGCAAGCCTGTGGACTCTTCTTACACAGAGATGCTGATCAAAGACTGAGTAACAGCCAGCCAGGGCTAAGGGATGGGCCCTCATGCTGCACCCCACTGCCACTCCTTAAAAGGTACCGTTCGCCAAGCACTTTCTATGCGCATTACCTCATTCAATTCCACTCTCATGAGGCAAGTATTATTTCCAAATTATAAGTGAAACCAGTTGAGAGAAATTGACTTGCCCAAGGTCACCTCTAAAAAGGACCTTGCCAATTGTGAACCCAGGTCAGGGGTCTGGCCCCATCACCTCTGAGGGTGTGGGAAGTGGGAAGGCCCGGTGCTGTGAGCAGCACCACCTCACCACCCAAGCTTTCACGTGTTCCTCATGAGGGGAGGGGAGCCCGTGTCCAGGCCCAGCTGTCCCAGGTCAGCAGTGTGTCACTGAGGCTGCTGCTGGCTGAGTCATGCTGTGAGCAGAGCCTGCAGGGTGATCCTGATTCCATAGTGCTGCTCTCACTGGGCAGTGCTGGCACTGGCCCTGGTAGCAGGTGTGCTGTGGCTGCCTTGTAGGGCTCTAGGATCAGGGTAAGGGACACAGCTGCAGGGGCCTGACAGTCTCTTACAGCCTCCCACCTGCTGTGGGGAAGCCCACAGAGGGCTCTAAGGCCCAAAGCATCATGGGGTATGGCCTCCCACCATTGTTGTCCTGGTGCCCAGTTTACCTGGTGTTCGGAGCGAACATTTTGTGGTCACTGCCGAACACAGGACAAAACTGAGTGGGACCCCTGGACAAGGACCTGGTAGCTGTCAGTATGAGGGGACTGGAGCTATCATCAGCCTCTGCAGGGCGCAGGGACAGGGAGATTTGCTGAGTCTTGACATACTTGTGTGTAAGGCTAGGAGTTGAATCCAAGAGCTCCAGCTTTGCCAGCCTGAGGCAACACTGCGGCACAGAGGGCTGCAGGAGGGGCGAGTGAGAAGGGTGGGCTGCAGGTCGAAGACCTGTGGAGTCAGGATGTTGACAGTGCTGTCCCTCTGCCCTTCCCAGCAGTCCCTGGCCAGGGAGGGCCCCCCTTGTCACCTGGGGAAAGTTTTCCTGGAAAGCGAGACCTGTTCTGACCAGGCTGCGGAAATCCCTCATGTGAACCTGGGCTGAGCAGAGTCCGAAAACAATGCCAGGCCACGTCCTCCGCAGGCAGGACGCGGCCACAGCTCCTCGCCGCCTGGAGCGCCAGTGGCACATCTGACTCTAAACCTAGGCCTGGACTAAGATCTGTGGTTCCACAGGAAATTTAGGTGGGAACAATCCCATCTGGGTTCACAGCGGACCTTGGGACCTGCTAGTTGTGTGACATCAGACAAGCTGCTTCTCCACCCTGAGGCTTGTATTTTAGGTGAGTAAAGGGGTGATCAGCTGGGGAGATAACTCAGCGGTCTAAGCACCTGCTTGGCAAATGCAAGCCACACATACAGTCCCAGTGTGCAGGAGGCTGAGACAGGAGGATCACTTTGTGTCCGAGCTGCATAGTGAGACCCTGTATGAAATGAATAAATAAAAGATTTTTAAAAGTATGTAAAGCAATGATAATGGTGTCTTTGCGCCTATAGAGTGCATTACCTGTGTGATCTCACCAAGTCTTCACATAACCTCCAAAGGAAGGGACTGTTGTGCCATTTTACAGGTGAGTAAAGTGGAGGCTCTGAAAGCATGAGTAACTTGGCGTGAAGGGAACTCGGATCTTGATTACCACCTAGACGCAACGCACCCCAGAGCTGTTCCTCACCCACTAGCCAGACCCTTTGCCTTCTGGACCAAGGTTTTTCACCCTTCTGAGCCCCAACTGCGCTCCCTGCAAATTAGGCCCTGGGAACGATTAAGTGGCTCCACAAGTGGCAGCACACTGTCACTGGTGGCAGCTGGACAAGTGGCAGCCGCTTTGCTGCCCTCTCCAGTTCTGCCTTCTTAAGCTGCAGCTCAAACAGGAAACACCAGCTTCCCAAGATAAGGCTGAGCACCCACCAGGGGAGGGAGAGGGCCTGACCCAGTGCCGGGCTTAATTGGGCCCTGCGTGCCAGCCCTGGCCCCTGCCACTGCCCCCTCCCTCTGGCCTCGGGCAACCCTGGGGAGCCAGAGGTGGTGACCTCACCCTAGGAGAATGCTTACTGGAATTCACCGGATCCTGTTCTCCACCTCCAGCCGCTTCTGACTGCCTCTCCCGGCAGCCAGTGGGGGCGTCGTGGTGAGCTGCGACTCCAGGCCTGCTGTGCAGCCGCTGCGTGCTGACTGTCTAGGATGCAGTTACAGTGCCTAACCTCGATGGCTGCTTGGGGATGAATGCAGGGCAGTAGCTGTCTTATCTCTGGCCTGTTGCTGCTGTGTTTTCTCAAATGTTTCTGTTTCCCATTCAAGGAGACCAAGGCCCAGAGAGATGGCGAGAGCTGCCCAGGGCCACATCCAGAAAAAATGATGCCATATATGGGACCCCACATTACCAGTGGCCACCTATGCCCTTGCCGTCCTCTATGGCATGTTCCTCATGTCTGCTGGAATCCACATGTCTTATAAAGACCACCCCTCAGATCAGATTATGACACACCCTATGGCTTCATCTAACGTAATCTATTCAAAAGCCTGTCTCCAAATATCACCTTCTGAAATACAGGGGGCAGGGGCGTCAACCCCTGGGGAGGGGACACGGTCTGTTCTCCAAACCCAGTCACTTAATTTAGCAACAAAGGTGTCATAGATTGCTGGTTCCAGAAACTCCAGCACACTAACTCTGTTTTGCTTTGGTTTTGTCTTGGAGATTGTCCCCAGGGCCTTCCCATTAAGCCACATCCCTCATCTTTTTCTTATATTTTATTTTGAGGCAAAGTCTTGCTGAGTTGCTCAGTTACCCAGATGGGGTTCAAATTTACGATCTTCCTGCCACAGCCTCCATAAGTGCTGGGATTAAAAGAGTGCACCTTCCTGGGCAAGCGCAAGGGCCTGAGTTCAATCCCTGGTTCTGCCAAAAAAAAAGTGCACCACTACACCCAGCTCAGATTGATTGATTGATTGATTGATTGATTGATTGATTGATTTGTCTTTTTCAGACAGGGTCTCAATATGCAGTTCAAGCTGGCCTTAAGTTCACTTTGTAGCTCAGGCTGGACTCAAACTCACAACAATCCTCCTGCCTCAGCCTCCCGAGTGCTGGGATTATAGGCATGTTCTATAAGCCTGGCTTTCAGATTCATTTAATGCTCAAGTAAACTGAGGAGGTAGGTCTTGTAATCATTCCAGGGTTTTTTTGGTTTTGTTTTTGAGGCTGGCTCAGCCCACCCTGGCTGGCACAGCATGTGGTGGGGGGGGGAATTCAACCTTGGTCCCTGCGCACTTGCTTAAGCTGGCCTAAGAAGGTGCTTTAGACTGCTGAGTTATTTTGCCTGCACCAGTTCATGATGAAGAAATCATAGTGATAGAAATAATAAGATAAGGGTCAGGAAGATAGCTCAGCAGCACAGTTGCCTGCCTGGCAAGCACAAGGCCCTGAGTTCAATTTCTGGTACTGAAAAAAGGAGAAATAACATAACTGTAAATCTATTAGATTCAGATATACCAGGTTTGTGTTCCCCAAAATCTAAGAATGAGGGCTGGAGAGATCGCTCAGTAGAATAAGTGCTTCCTTGGCAAGCCCAAGGGCCTGAGTTCAATCTCCAGTTCCTCCAAAAAAAAAAAAAAAAAAAAAAATTATGAAAAAAAAAGGGGGGTTAAAAGTGGAAAAAAAAAAAAAGGGGCCGAGGAGATGGCTCAGTAAAATAAGTGCTTGCCTGGCAAGCAAAAAGGGTTTGAGTTCAATCCCTGGTTCGGCAAAAAAAAAAAAAAAAAAGTTGAAAAAATTAATTGAAAGAGATAAGAGGGGACCTGAAAAATAAGTGGGGACCTGAAAGTGGTTTGCCAACAAGCCCACTCCTCATTTTGTTTTGTTTTGTTTTTTAAATATGGGGTCTTGTTATGCAGCTCAGATTCTTACCCTCCTGTAGTGGCTTCCCCAGTGCTGAGATGAGGGCTTTGGCACCGCCTGATTCCAGGGTCCCCGAACCAGGCCCACGAGGTACACTTGGAGCCATCTCCCGAGCCCTTGAAGTTTTATTTTATTTTGAATTCTCAAGGTTTTATTTGTTATTAATTTTTATACAAAAAATGGTGTCACAATAGCATTCTGTTTTTCAAATAATTTTACATAACTCTGCGAACTGTAAATGGTTGCCTACAGAATTCGGGAATTCCGAGTTCCTATTATCAGTGTTGTCAGAGAGGTGAAGTTTTATAGAACAAAATCGCGAGGTGGCTACAACGTGGACCAACCGATGATGAACCAGTAAGGTGACAAGTCCAGCTGCCTGGGTGATGTTGGCCCAGCAGGGAACAATGTACCCAGCAAGCGTATGCAGAAAGAACCAGGGCCTTTTTTTTTTTTTGCAGAGATCAGTCAGGAGGTCCTGTTGTTACAGGTAGCCAAATTAGATAGAAATATTATGGGCAGTTAGACAGGGCCAGTCCCTCGAAGGAGATAACACAGAAGACAAAGACAACTATTGGAGGGAAGGATGCTCCCGCTGTGAACCAGACCTAAAGACCTAAAAGGCCAAACAAATGCTCAAAGAGTGGCACCTGGGACTGATATTCTAAACAGGTATCCGATGCCAGGAAAGACCCATGTGAGTCACTATCCCCAATGGGAAGAGACCCTGTGTCATAATCCAACCTCCAACGGGAAGACTCTCTGTCCCGTGTTCATGCCCCTTAACTCCGTGACTGGCTTCCCCATATGGTCCTGGGTGTAATCAACTTTACCTGAGCAATCCTGCTTGTAATCCCGTTGGTTGACCATAGTTTTGTCCCACCTTTTGTCCACCAAAGTGAGTTCCCATTCTCTCCACCTTAGCCCTGCATGGTCTTACACTGTAAAAGTCCCTGGAAGAAACAGCTTCCCCAGGGCAACCCGCTGGGGTCCCCCTTCTGTCCCTCTCCTACAGAAGCTTTTCTTTACGATAAGGTTTTACCCTCAACCTCCCTTTATTCCTAAAATTCATCCTTCAGTTTTAGAGAACACGAACTCGTCCAGGTCAGGTCGGGAGTTTTACTTCCCCGTATCATTGTCACCCACCGGAGCGACTGATGTCTATCCAGATTTCATTGGCCCAGGTGACAGCAAATATAGGATACTCTTAATTTCCTGTTCATTTCTCAGGAGGCATGGGAGACCTGCTCCTCTGGTGTTTATCTTGAGGAATGTGCCTCCAGCCAGCTGTGCTGTGTTCTATCTTCTTCATTGACTCCTTCAAGGGCCCAGCCCTAACTGACTGCCTACAATGCTTCTACCTAATTTAGCTGTGTAATAACAGCACACAGGACTTTCATTTATGGTTCCAGGGCACATGGCTGGCAGGGGCAGAGCAGGATTTAACCCCGCCTGCCTGCCTGCCCACCGGTCTTCCAGCCTTCCCTGCCGCCCCTCACCCCACTGCCCACCTCCTGCCCCAAACGTCGCATCCCCACTGTCTGCACTTCTCAGATCTCAGATCCCCACGTCGCGGCACATTTTACCCTTGTTCCCAGTGAGGGACATTTAGGTGTCTTTCATTACTTTTCAACTGTAAATGAGGTCGGAGCAAACATGCCTGGACTTAGAGCGTATTCTCCTAGATTTACACAAGTGGGATTTCCAGGGCAAAGGGAGCCTGTTATTGTCTCCAGCCTGAAACCCGAGAGGAGCTCCACCTGCACCTCCCACCTGCTCGTTTACTTTGGGGGCGGGGAGGCTGAGCTGCAGGAATGTCCTGGCTCTGCCCTACCCCCAGTCACCTCCTTGTCCAGTCCACCTTTGCTTAAAAAGTTCCAGATTGAGCCGAGCACAAAGCTCAGTGGCACAGCTCCTGCCTGGCAAGGTTGAGATCCCAAATTCGATTCCCAGTACCCACCCCTACACCCCCCAAAAAGAAGAAGGGCTGGGGAGATAGCTTAGAATGAGTGCCCAGCAAATGCAAGGTCCTGAGTTCAATCCCCGGTACCGCAAAAAAAAAAAAAAAAAAAAAAAAAAAAAAGAAGCAGCAGCTCCATGTCCCCAGATTGTTGTGGTGGCCTCAGCCTGCAATCCCAGCCCTCTCTGGAAGGCCGAGACAGGAAGGATAGAAAGTTTGCTCTCAGGGTTGGAGCCACTGGGTCCTTCTCTCCTATGACTCAACCTATTCATGGTTTTCACTTCATTTCCAATAGAATAGTTCCCATCTTCAGGGATCTTGTGGTGCTGAGGTAGGGAAGGAAGCCACCAAGCTGGACCAGGGCAGCGAAATGGAGGCCCTGAGAGCAATGGGAGAGACAATCAGAGGTGGCTCTGAAGTCTCAGGTCACCCTGGGGCTGCTCTTGACTCAGGCTGTCCAGGAGGTCAAAGATACAAATTTCTAAGCTATGGCCTGTAGCTGCTTCGTGCCCCACTCGGTTGGGGAACGACTTCAAAGTGGCACAGGTGGGTGACTGACCGCCCAGTGGCCCTCTGCTTTGACCACTGAGCTACAGCTGGGCCAGCCTCAGGTCCTGGGAACAGGGCTTCCTCCACAGCCAAGGAGAGGAAGGAGGGAGGTCTCCATACCCAGCCCTGGTCCCTAGGGGTTGGGGCAGGCAAAGGCCAACTTCCTGGACACTGGCCCAGGAGGAAGTGGCTGATGGGTGGCAGGTGGGCAGCAGCTGGGTGGCCTACGCCAGAGCATCCTGGGAGGATGAGGGGAGGATGAGGTTGTGCAGTTGGGCCGGGCCGTCCGCTTGTCCTCACCCACTCAGGCCAGCTCAGCCTCTGTACCCTCTCTAGAGGCAGCGTTTCTCAGAAAACTGCTTGGGTTGTGAACCTCAGGTCAGGAAGAGCTCTGAGAGAAGCTCCCACTCCACTTTGTGGCAGATAGAGGACATCTGGGGCCCACAAGTGGAGGAGACAGACCTCTGGCCAGCTGGTGAGTGACCGAGTTAGAAGTGGGCTCCTCGGAAACCTGGTTAATCCCTCCCCACTCCAAGATCCAAGAACCAGCTTCAGAGGTGTTGTTGCCTCCACATGTTATGTCCATCAGATGGTGAGGCCCGGGCCTCACCTAGGAGGGGGTGTCCCAGCACTGGGCAGAGGTCCTGGCAAAGCAGTGTTGTGGGTCTTTATCAGAGTAAATAGCCTGGTTTCCCAGGTTTGCACCCCCTGCTGCTCTCATTCTGCCCTTTGTTTGTGACAGGGTCTTTTTTTTTTTTTTTTTTTGGCAGAACTGGGAATTGAACTCAGACCCTTGCCCCTGCCAGGCCAGTGCTTATTCTACTGAGCCGTCCGTCTCCCTGGCCCCTATGTGACAGGGTCTTGATATCCTCCTGACTCAGCCTCTCCAGGGCTGTGAGTATTTGGGACTTTTTTTTTTTTTTTTTTTTTTTTTTTTTTGGTAGCAGGCTCAGCCTGCTCTGGGGGCGGGGCTGGTGTGCCTTGTGGGGCCAAGGATCAAACCATGGTCCCTGAGTTTACCTAAGCTTCCCTAAGCAGGGACTTTGATACTCTGAGCTATCTCACCCGCCCTGGGGAGTCTTTTAAGTCTCCCAGGCCTTCAAGCGGGAGAGCTCATGTCTAATGAGTGTAGGGCAGGAGAGATAAGGGCAGTTCTGAGGTTCCAGGGCTTAGAACTTGATCTGGAGTTTGCCAGCACCCCAGTTTGCCTGAGACTGGAGAGATTCCTGGGACATGGGACGTTCAGTGCTAAGGAAGCACATGACAGTCACTCTGGTGCCCACTCTGCCACTCATTCTGTCCCTGAAAGTGGCTGTTCACCTTCTGATGTCTTTGAGGCACTTACCCTCTGTCCCTCTTAGTTGCCATGAAGCCCTAGGGAGCCCTCACCCACAGACACAGATTCAGCGCCTCCTGTGTGCCAGGCTAGGAGAGGAGGTGCCCAGTCCTGGAATCTAGAGCACATGTGTGCATTCTTTGTGCCAAGCACTGTCTTAAGCATTTCACAACTATTAACTCATTGGATTTTCACAAAAACAGTAAGGTGGAGATTATTTTATTCTCATTTTACAGATGAAGAAATTGAACTTTAGCTCAGGGGACTAAGTACCTACTTAGGCAAGCACAGGGACTGGAGTTCGATCCCTGGCACCACATGCCACGCCAGCCCCTCCCTGGGGTGCACTGAGCCAGCCATGGAGTCTGGGCATGGTGGTGCATGCCTGTAATCCCAGTGCTGGGAGGCTGAAAACAGGAGGATCACTACGAGTCTGAGCTGTATAGTGAGACTCTGTAACAACCAAATACATTTTTAAAAACAAATATAAGAGCCGGGCGTGGTGGCGCATGCCTGTAATCCTAGCACTTGGGAGGCTGAGGCAGGAGGATCATTGTGAGTTCAAGACCAGCCTGAGCTACAAAGTGAGCTTAAGGCCAGCCTGAACTGCATAGTGAGACCCTGTCTCAAAAAAGACAAAAAAAACAAAAAAATCTAAGAGCCAGGGAGATGTCTCAGTGGAGTGTTTCCTTGGCAAGCACAAGGGCCTGAGCAAGAGCAAGGGCCTGAGTTCAACCCCTGGTTCTGCCAAAACAAATACAAAATAAAAATTTAAAAAAACTAAGAAAAGTTTATCAGCTAGGGATGTAGTACATGCCTTTTGCAAGTACTTGGGAGGCTGAGACAGGATTGCTTAGCCTAGGAGTTAGGAGCTGTAGCATGTGTTATGTCCATCAGGGACAGTACTAAGTCTAGCATCGATGTGGTTATCTCCTGGGAGTGGGACAACCACTCTGCTTAAAGGTCCTAGAGGGTGCAGGTCAAAACTCCTGTGTCGACCAGAAAGGTTAAATCATTGCTGTAAGAAAGAGGGCACTAAGAAAGCCGGGCGTGGTGGCGCAGGCCTGTAATCCCAGCACTCGGGAGGCTGAGGCAGGAGGATTGTTGTGAGTTCGAGACCAGCCTGAGCTACAAAGTGAGCTTAAGGCCAGCCTGAGCTGCATAGTGAGACCCTGCCTCAAAAAGACAAAAAAAAAAAAAAAAAAAAAAAAAAAAAAAAAAAAAAAAAAA
>PVKA01040381.1:0-18846 GCA_004027165.1 Ctenomys sociabilis | reverse complement strand
CATGTATATATGTAATCTTTTCAATAATTAATACTTTAAGACTTCATGCATGAATAAAACTGAAATACAGAGCGGATAGCACAGAAGAAACTACTCCCTAAACTGTCCAGTGTTTATCAAGAAAAAAGAAAATTAGAAAGAAACAAATAAACAAAAGAAAATTAGTTTTAACAAATATTGAATTAGAAAAGTTACTTGATAGAGAAAAAAAAGGGCTGCAATGACAGCCAACATGTTTGCCCCAGCTTTTCAAGGTCAGTGAGGACTCAGGACAAAGGAGAACCTGTACCATAACATCATGTAACTCAGTTGTGTCCCAAATTTTCTGATCAAGGAGATTATAGAGCCACAGAGGAATGTGATCAGTGGTACACTGTTTGCCTAAGAGGGTCAGATAGCGAGAAAACATTCGCTCAGGCTTTCACAGAGAGTAAATTGGTCAAGCAATAGTCATGACTCATGCATAAGACTGACACTGACAAAGGATCTACGTAGCGTGGTACAGGGGAAACAGATAAGTCCCCAAGGGACTTGACTGACCTTTTCAGATACAAAAGTTTCATTTCTTGTATAGGTCTTGCTTTATCTTGGTCTTAACCATCCAGCAGTAAAGTATGGCAATGAAGTATGAAAAGTGAAGCCATGTTAACATGCTGGGCTGTCGAAGGCTCAAATCATCAGATTCAGACATTGAAAGTACTGTGGACAACCCACTACTATTGTGGATTATTAGACTATACTAGAATATTTTGCTGAATGCATGCACCTACAATATTTGGGTGGCAATGGAATACCCACCTCTGACAAAACTAAAGAAAAAAAGGTGATATAAATGAAGGACCATTTTGTTTCTGCATATACAAAATAGGGTATACACAGCATTTCTTTTAATTCAATAAGAAGAAAGATTTGTACTAATAGTGTTTGGGCAGGGTATCATACTTGCTACAAAGACAACAATATGCAATGTATTAATTGTTGTAACTCTCCTACCAACCTGTTTTGAAGCTATCTCTTTGCAATTTTTTTCTCAATAACATTAATGAAAAAGAAAAGTTACTTAAATTTTGAATAAAGAATTTTCTTCCTAATGAAGAATTAATGGGTCTATTATTAAAAGAGTATTATATTTCACCTAAAAGATAGAGTGAGACTTAATGGTATATTAGAAATGGAACAATTCTTGATGGTTTGACTTTTTTTATGTGATCATATAAATGGGGCATCACTTGGACAAATGAGTAAGTACAACCATAAGTGTAGAAAAGTGAGTATAGAAAGAGTATGACACAAGAAATATGATTTCTCTCTATAATATTTATGCTTCTCCTAGATTTCCTACTGCTCCTCCTAATGACAGCTTTTGTCCTCCAGCCAGATGGATTTACTTTCCTGTGGATCTGAGCTAGAATTCCATACAGAACTGAAATTCAAATTCACTAACATCAAATTTGTCTACATATGTCCCCACTGACAAAAGGCCAATTATTTGAAGTTATCATGAGGAAATATAAAACTCTGGAATACAATCTTTCTTCCCTGAAGCACAGGGCTGCTCTGAGTTAGTAGTTCACTGAGCAGACGCTCGCCTGATATTAAACAAAAGTGAGAGCATAACAGAATATTGCCTTCCTTTGTCCCCTTCTCTCACTGAAATTCACGTTGTAAATTTCCCCTTTCCCTAGTGATACATATTTGTCTTGCTTCTGTGGTGTCAGAGAATATGGCACAGTCTTTGGAAAATTGTATAATATTTTTTTCTCTCTGTGTTCACATGATTTTTAAATGTTATTTTTGGAGATCTTCTACAGGATATAGAGGCTTTTACTTCTACTTAATTCTGGACATTACAGACCAATATAATATGGCAAAACTGGCTTTGTGCCACTTCTGGGAATAGATATCAAAGGACAGGCATATTTTGAAGTGTTATTCTAGTGTTCTGTGCTGATGAAGTTATTCTTGACAAGCCCTTGACAGTTTTCCTAGGAAATCTACCAGCTTTATTGGAGAAAAAAATGAATGAGCCCAACAAAGATCAGCAAAAATATCCAGATGAATGAAGTCTTACACTCTTTCTAAAAACTGTTGTTTTTATGAAACTAAGTCATTCATGATTTCCTGTTTCCACTAGAAGGCACATGAAAAATACATTAAGTTTTCCACACAGAGAAGAGAAATGAAGGGTGATTATAGAACAATAAGGAGTTGTTAGTTTGTTTCTAGATGCCCTTCCAAAGCCTCATGAGGTCATGAGGGGGATTTCTAAAGTTTGTGATTGACTCATGATCCACTGGTATTATGAGTGATCCAAGGTCGGGATTATAGGTATCGTTGGGATTATGGGTGTGAGTGCTGAACGCAGTCTGAGACAGATAGCGTGAATGTAACATGAGAGAGACAGAGACAGACTTCCTCTCTGTAGCCATTGTTGCTGCTACTCCTCCCTTAGCTCCTCTTGCTCTTTACCACCACCAGGAATGGATCCTCTCTGCTCTTCGGCACTCTGCCTTAGAGCAAGCCAACTGTGAACTGAAACCTCCAGAACTATGAGCTAAATAGTTGAGTGGTTTGTCTTAGCAAGGAGAGAAGATTAACTGAGTCACTTCCTTCATTTTGGGTGTCAAGTATTTGTCCTAGCAAGGAGAGAAGAGTGACTGAGACAAAAGTCAAGGGAAGATTTTTTAAATTCTTATGAAAATAAGGCCTTTTTGTATGATATTGAACATAATAAAATAGAAAAGAAAAATTAATCAATTGCAAATTTAAACTGCTGGAATGTAAATTCCACAAAAACAGAATTTTTAAGATAATTTTACTACTTTATCTCTATTTTGTAAAACAGTGTTTAATATATTATAGTGGTATATGTTTTTTGAACTGTCAATGAACATAAGATATAGTAACATAAATGAATGACCCAATATTATATAAAATTCCATATATCAAATCAAAAACTGCGAAAGTTGTCCAAAGAACTTGTCCTTCTCCAAACTATGGCTTTTAGTGTTACTGCCCCTTATGTGTTTATTTAAAATATATGTAATTGTTAAATGAATTCTGTGTGCACCAAGAATATATCAGTGAATAAGAAACAAACCCCATTACTCTTCCGGAGCTTGCTGCATCATAGTGGAAGACATATACAGAAAATAAAAACCAAAAATATTATTAGTTACAGCTATGAGAAATAGATTAAAAGTCATCATACTATGTTATGAATAAACCATGTAAATAGTTTATCTTCAGTTATGTCAACTGGAAATCGAAAACTCTTATTCTTTCTATACTTGACTAATGGCAAATCTATCCATTTTGATGCAGATCTATTTCCTTCAAGTACATTTTTATCTATTTCATATTAGGGCCTGGACCCTTGAGATCTATTTATTGAACTATGTCCAAAGTTCCCAATCATCCTCCATCAACTACATTTCTCTTCATTGCATTACATTTGTGCTAAAAACTACAAAATATAAAATTTGTCTTTATGGTTCTTAAGTGTTAATTCCAAAGGAAGTTTGTGTTCTTTTCTTTAAACATATCCTCTTAACCTTTAGTTGAAAGTGATTTAGAAACTCTCAATAAAATGTGCCATACTCTGACTCAGATTGACTTAGAATATTTGGTATTCAGAAAGTAATACTTAATTAGCATGGCTTGATGCCTTTGCTTGTGGCAGGTCAAGACTGTGTAACCCTTCTTTAGTGAAATTGTCTATAGCATTTAATGGACCAATATAATTTCACCACCTTTTTAATGCCCAAACTGATTCATTATTTGAAATTGCTAAGTATTTATCTGAACTTATTTTAATTGTTAACTATAAAGTAGGTTAGTTTGCATTTTAAGATTTACTAAGTTATTTCAGCCACTAAGTTTTGAGCTGCTCATTGAAAAAAATCTCTCCATAATATATTTGAAAATATCTGTCTTGATACATTGTTCTTACAGAAAGGTCAACATCCAGTTCCAATTTAATACTTTTCAAATACCATAGCAATTATAGTTTCTTATTTATACACAATTGTTCAACTCAGAAGTTGGTAGGTGTAATGAACAAGTTTACTTTCATGGTTCTAAACACAGTAGGAATTTCATACAGAAAAGATAAATATATTATCATTTTAGTTGCTTGAAATAGTTTCAGTGTTTTCCCTTAGCCATATTTACTCTTCTTTGATGTTAAATCTAATACATTGCCAATATTTTCTGCTCTGCTGCCAAAAGGTGGTCCTCTTTAATGCAGTTTTCTTACCCTTCTTAACCTAATAAAAATCTGAATTTGTTAATAGTCTAAAATGATGATTGGGAGTGGGGCAGCCTGGGGCCCACTGGGCCGTCACTGCAGTCAGAAAGAAGGACTGGCCTGCGAGTGGGATTTTTCAGGGCTTACTGGGCCTCACTCCACCCAGCAGCCAGGCCTGTCCTGTCGGTGGAACTCCCTCCATCAGAATAACAGCAAATTTCTCTTCACAAGCCATCAAGTCAAGAAGAAAATGGAAAAAAGTACTTCAAGTCTTGCAAGAAAACAAATTCCAACCCAGACTGCTATACCCTGAAAAACTCTCTTTCAAGTTTGATGGAGAAGTGAAATACTTCTATGACAAAGAACAACTAAAAAAATTCATGATAACAAAGCCAACTCTGCACAGAGTAGTAAAAGATATTCCAGAGAGGGATCAAAATGACCACAACTCCATGAATGAGAACGGAAAGAACTCACCAAATAGGGCAAACAAAATAAACACAGGAGAAAAAGTGGTATAGAACAGCAGTGTTTCAATTATTCTTTTGTGCACAATATTTCCATCAGAATACTCTACAAATGGACTTCTCCTGCATTCTATGGGTCATGATTCTGCCAAATTCTACAGGGTGGATATTAAGGAAATAACAGTAGCTCAGGCCCACAAGTGACACTTGGTCACTAGTAAGTGTCATGGACACTGTCCACATCCACCACGTACTAGAACCTTGTGCACTATCCTATCCCCAAACTGTTAGAAGTGCTGGTCATACATTCGCCATTCCAGTATTTTTGTTATGGTTTTTTCTTAGTAATTCTTTGCTATCATGAAAAGGTTTTCTTAGTTGAAAATTTTGTATATATTAACCTCATCAAATACTATGTGAATACTATGAATTGATTACAGATTCATACATATGAATACATTCTGACCTCTTAGTTGGAGTCACAATTTAATTTAATTTTTTTTATTTTTTATTTTTTTGTCTTTTTGATTTTTTTTTTTTTTTTTTTTTTTTTTTTTTTTTTTTTTTTTTTTTTTTTTTTTTTTTTTTTTTTTTTTTTTTTTTTTTTTTTTTTTTTTTTGTCTTTTTGAGACAGGGTCTCACTATGTAGTTCAGGTTGTCCTTAAGCTCACTTTGTAGCTCAGACTGGTCTTGAACTCACAACAATCCTCCTGCCTCAGCCTCCCGAGTGCTGGGATTACAGGCGTGCGCCACCACGCCCAGCTTTTTTACAATTTAATTTTAATTTTCGAATATTATTTGAAATATTTAATTTAATTTTGAATTTAATTAATATTTAATTTTCTGAATATTGTTTAATTTTAGTATTTGTTTTGTGACTTATACTGTTTCTTTGACTTACAATGTACTTATAGGACATGGTATAATATTTTCTCCTAGTATTAGAAACTTTTAAAACATGTATTTCCATTTTCCATTAATTTTATGCTAGTCTTTCTTTGTCTTTTATGCACACACACACACACACACATATATATTTATATGAAAATATATATATAACATGACAAAAGATTGATTATGTTTTATGGAAATCCTCAATGACAATGAGTTCATCTAAAATATTTATGTTTTACATAGTCCTGCATGACTATCATTTTGAGACCTCTTTATTGTTTATCCAGGACCATATAGCAACTTCTCCTACCTTCTGGATTATGGTCTTTATTTTCTATATGCTACATCTGCAGGTATTAGAATATTTCGAGTCTGTATAAATGGAAAATATTTTCTTTTTAATTTTCGAAGGTATGTTTGCTAAGTATAAAATTCAACATGGGGGCCAGGAGATGGCTCAGTAGAATAAGTGCTTCACTGGCAAACACAAGTGTCTGAGTTCAATCCCTGGTTCTGCCAAAAAATTAAATAAATAAAATAAAATAAAATAAATTAAATGAGGGCAGATCTTTTTTTTAGTCCTTTTGATAAATAAGTCTAGTTTTCTACCCACTTGCTCTTTTTTTTCCTTATGTGAAATAAGATGCTCTTTAATTTTGTTTTTCCATAGCTAATATTTTTTCTATGTGTATGCTTTAATGATTTTTTTTTCTTTACAATTAGTTTTGGACAATTTGATTTTTGTGTATCTTGGTATGATTTTATTCATATTTCTTGTGCAAAATGTTCATTTTTTTGGAAATGTGGTCTTATAATTTTGACTAAATTCAGAAAACTTAAATTATTGCCTACCACATTGTACTTTGAGAATTCTAATTATATGAATATAAGTTCCTTGATTTTGGCACAGAGTTAGCTATTATATGACTGATCAGTAAACTCTTCCTTATTCATGTTTTAGACAGTTTTTATTGTTATATTCATTTAAGTTTATAAATAAGTTTTACAATGTGAAGCCTATGAGATTAATATCTCATGTTATGTATTCATGTTAGAAGTATTTTTCTAAAATTCACTGTCTACATCTTTTATCTTTCACATTTTAATATTTGTCTATAATTTTTAATTTGCTATATAGTTATTATCAATTTTCAATAAAGTTAATCATGAGTTAAAAAAATCAAATAACTAATGACACAATCTTAACAGGACATTAATACCTATCAAAGAGATAGATCAGATAGACAAAAACATCAGAAAAGAGATAGCAGAACTGAACCAAATCTCTGAACAAATGGAATTACTAGACATTTACAAAGTGTACCATTGAACATCTGAATTCAGAGACTTTGCTTAAGAATAAGATTAAGGGTGGCAGACTGACTGATTTGGAAAAAAAGAAATTATGCTGAGACTCAAAAGCAAAGAGCCCAGAAGGATGGAATGTTGTGAGTCTAGTCAGAAAGGAAGCTACAGTAAAGCTGTGAAATACAATAAAGCTGTGAAATGCACAACTGAGAGGATCTTCATTGTCAAGAAGGAATAAGTGAATGGAAAAGATGGTGACATGATTCCACTCTTTGCAGCCTTAGAACTGCAAGGATGAGGGACTTTGCCTTGAGGGGAAAGCTGCAGAGCCCTGTATTCCTGAATTGCCCTCCCTCTACTCTTTGGTCTTTGCCAGTGCCATGAACTGCTGCTATCTGTCATGTGCCTCTCTGCCCTGCAGCCAGCTGAGTATGGACTGAAACCTCCACAAACTGTGAGCTAAATAAACTTTTCTTTCCAGAAAGAAAGAAAGACACCAAAGAAAGAAAGGAAGAAAGAAAGAAAAGAAAGAAAGAAAGAAAGAAAGAAAGAAAGAAAGAAAGAAAGAAAGAAAGAAAGAAAGGAAGGAAGGAAGGAAGGAAGGAAGAAAGAAGAAAGAAGAAAGAAGGAAGAGAAGAAATAGGAAAAAATACTTAGTTTTATTACAAATAGTTATTAAATAGATTAAATACCATTAAATTGATATTGTCAAGTGAACAAAAGGAAACTATTAAAATGATGGTTTATATCATTTATAAATACGTACAAACTTCTGAGTTGAACAATTGAGTATAGGTAAGAAACAACACTCAAACTATTTCAGGCAAGTAACACAATAATACCCTCCCCAAACTTTGTGTCACCATCCTCAAGGTACAATTGATCCCATTGAAACATTATGTTCATTTCTCCACATCTAGCCTTCCAAGTTCCTGAAATTTTCTGCAGTAATTGTGTCTTCGATGAAAAGAAACCTCGAGTTTCATAGTAACAGATCATAAAAAAGAGAAGCCTAAGCTATTTTCTTCATTAGAACACAAGTGGAAATACGTAATAGTTCCACTAAAGAAAGATAGATAATTTAGAATAGGTGTGCTGTGCCTCCGTGTTCTAGGGATTGTGGGAATTTACGATCTCTGACATTAGTGCAGTTAATATGCAAAGACACTCATTTTGTCTAATTGGTATTATTTTTACATCAAAAGCTGTTTCTGCACCTGCAGTGGGACAGCTGAATGTGACTAAAATGTATGCTGCACTGATGACTTTATATTACCCTTAATAGATTTAGGCTTAGTGCCGTGAAGCAGCGCTTCCGCATTTCTTTGGAGATTCTTCTGGCGTCTCATCTCCTCACCATCTAATATTTTAGTCGCTCTAGGCTTAATCTTGGTGTCTATTCACTTTTCTATTTATCTGCACTTTTATTATGTCATTCCATTTTTGCCTTTAAATTTACCGTTTCTGGTGATGAACATATTTCTAAGCCTAGTTCAAAATTTTCTGCTGTATACGGTGCTTTAACTAGTCATAGCTTAATTTTTCTATATACTAAATCTTTCAAATCTAATAAGTCCAAACTTATTCACTGAAAATTTGATTTGTCATGATCATCCCTAAGATACAAAACAAGTATACTAGCATTTAGTTACTCAGATTAAAAAAATCTCTTTTCTATTACACTTTCCATCAGCAAATCTCTGTTTTGATTTCAAATGATATATGTCACTATAGTCTCTCATATGACTTACATTGTTACAGTCATGGTCCACCCCAACATTTTCTCTTTTCTAAAATTATATAAATTCTTCCTCTTTACCTTTGAGAGTTATATATTTTATTCATTTCAAATCCAAGTCCACTTTTCAGTATCTGTGAAAAATACTATGAACTCTTCAAGTATTTGGTTATGGTTTGTGTCTAGAAGCCTTCCCAAAACCTCATGTAGTCATGAGGCTACAGGCTTCTAGAGTTTGTTGTTAATTCACAATCCAATGTTGGGACTATGGTTATGCATGCTGCTGAGATTACGGGTGGACTGCTACACCAACCTTGGGGAGGATACCCTGAATGCAACAGAAGGGAAGGGAAGAGGCTTTCTCTCTGCTACTGCTCCTCTCCTTTATTCTTGCTGTTTTGCTCTTTTCTATCACCATCAACTGGTTCCCTTTGCCATGGGCCACTCTACCTTTTAGCCACCTTGACTATGGACTGAAACTTCCACAAACTGTGAGCTAAATAAACCTTTTCTTCCTTAATTTTGGGTACTGGATATTTTGTCTCAACAATAAGAGATAAGAAGCAGACATATTTCTTCTTAGAAAATGCTGCCGGGATATTATAGGAAGAAGAGTGTTTATCTTTATTCCAAAATACTCAACTAAAATATTTCATTTTAGGTTATTTCAGTAGACTCAGAGTATGTCTCCTAGGTACTTCCTTGAGCCCCTGTGCTACAAAGCAGTCAGGGTGATTTTGTCAATATTAAGTCATTTTCCATGTCATCTAACCAATTGTATTAGATGATTCTACATATCACCTCCCCACCAGAAGTCCCCGTTTCACTCAGAATAAAGCAAAGAGGCATTTATTTATGGATTATTTATTAACAATGTAGCATTATGTTTCACTTTTTCTGTCTCTTGTATTCTGGCTATTTCTTCTGTAAAAATTAGATTCTCTTTTCAACTTTACTGTTTGCTTCTTTTAGAGTATCTTTCTTTTCAATTGTCTGTGTGCCTGAATGTATCCATTCTTACAGTTTCATTCATAAAGTTATAATATCTGATTGTATTTTCTTGGGTGCCCTGTATAAAATCACAACTTTTGTGACTCCTTGCTCCTGAAGCATTCACCCCTTATAGTCTCTTTAAATCTCTAAATTGTTCTATTCTCTGTTTGCTACATGTTTTTTCATTTTCATTTAATTAATTAGTTAGTTAAATCTTTATCAACTACAATGAAAATAAAGATTTTCTTTACTTTTCTCATATTTTTAAGGACCTAAATAAGAACTAGCAAGGTATAGGTACTCAACACAGTTGAATATTTGTAAAGTAAATTAATTTATCTTGGAAGTTATTAATTTTTCATAATCTCAAAATAAGACAGATGCAAAGTCCCTTTGACACTTACTGTTTTGTAGCCTGACTTCTCTGTATTTGTACTGACTTCTTGTTTGAAGACAAGGGTCATGCCACCAGGAACTTATGCTCTCTGCCAAGTTCATGGTGGCAGAAATTCAAGAGACCTTTAGATTAGATCTGAGGACAAGGTCTCTGTCTCGTCTTCTTCTTTGGCTTCATGGGGCCACTAAAGATGCTACGCTTCTGTCAATACTTTTCCAATATATACTTTAGTTTCCATTTCACTAATAATTATGTTATTTTTAAAGTTTATTGGTATGTTTTTGGTGTACATAATTACCACAGGCATTATAGGGAATTTGTATCTGCACATCGTATATCTCTATTCCTCCTTTTTCTCTGTTCTCATTCCCTTTTCAAACCTTTCACAGAGCTCCGTTTTCACTTTATCTTTCTATTCTCATTTTTTTCTGTATATGAGAGCATAAATGTGCAAGAGATATTATGAAATAGGGAGAATCTTTTCAAGAGGAAAAGAGAACAGGAAGTGAGCAGAGGAAACAAGAGAATGGAATGCACTAACAACTCTTAGTATTGCATTTCTCTGAAAATTTTTGAAGAGATGATGGTGACTTAATTTTCTAATTTTAGATTATAGCAATAAAGTAATATTAAAGAATATAATTTAGTGTCCATATGCTCATGATTCATTCTTTGTCTTCCTTTTAGCTCTACATATTGAACTCAAACAAGATCTCTAACCCCATAAATTCTTATGTATTTTGAATTTTATGGTCAGTATTTCATGGTTTTTAAGTACACTAATAAATTCTATAACAATTTCTCTTCCAAAATTAGAAAGTGTGATGGAAATTAATGTCAATATAAGATGCATATATATAAAAATGAGTTTTAAATAGAGACACACATATAAAGTTTTGTTATGATTGTCTTCTCAAAAATTCATGTCTGCTGCAAAAACAAATATTAAAGTGATGAAATATTAGACATTATGAATGAATCTATTCTTCCAATTTTCAGAATATTTCTTAGGTTTCTACATCACTTTGTTATTCTCAGTGGTGACTGAGGTTAAGCCAGATAAATTAAAATAAAAGGTACTATGGCAGAGAAAATAGGACAAAGGGGAAGGTCGCAGCTGGATGAAAGAATTAGAAAATTACGCTTAACACTTTTTAAGGCAATAGGAAAACTTATGGAATAAAAGTCCTGATAATCTCAGATGCTAAGAAATAGGTATTTAATTAACTGACAAGACAGAGAAAACCTTTCATTTGAGAGAATACAATATAGTCATTATTCTTTCAGGCAAGCAGTTGTGCTACGTTATATGAAGTTTTGACACTACAATCAACAAGAATGTCAATTTGTGGAAATATACCAATATAAAATCTATTTAATAGTGAAATATATTACAGTTGAGACTGTTAGAACTGTTTAGTCCTGTAGTGTCAAAAATCAGACAATTGAAGCACTCACCATTAAAATAAGCACTTTCATTGACATATGCCAGTTAAGACAACTAAATGAGAACATAGTTGGGAATGAAAAATTTGTAGCAATATAGCTTTAGCTGATTAGGGTTCTGAAAGTCAAAGTCTAAATATGAGGCATGTTTTGCCTGCAAATTTATTTTACTTAGACAAATATATTATTTTGTGACATCAAGTGATAACTATATAAATTTGATTATTAAATACAGCACATTTCTCCATATGTTGAGTGAAGCATAAAATTAATTCGTGAGTGTACATAACATTCAGAATTGATACACTTATGACTTTAACAAAAATTATAGAGAAGAAATTGCATAATACATAAGTGAAGTAGCATATAATGCTTGGTGAGCCTAGAAGTTGTGCAATGGAAATTCAGGATATGTTGATTAACATTAAAATGTGAGAGTATAGTAAGGGAAAGATAAACTCTCCTTATGAAATAACCAGATGATATATAAGTTTTTAATACAAGATTTGATTCACTCCACTTTGTATAGTATATCATACAACAAGAGACAAAAATATCATTATCAAGTTCATCAAAATTAGATCTAAGCTACAAAATGATAAATGGGATAGTATCTGGTTAAAAATAACAAAAATTAGTGCTCAAAACTGTTCTCTCAAGAGGGATGGAAGAAAATGCTATCACTACTGTTATGTCACTCTATACTATTCAAAATTTAACAACAAAATACAAACCTGTCTTCTACATTACAGTAATAATATTGGTTATAAAATATTTATAGATTTGGAATTGACAAAGGAATTTCATTTTATAATAAATTATATAGGAAAGAAACCATTACCAGGGCCAGCCAAATAGCTCAGTGGATTAAAACGCTGGGGGTTTGATCTGCAGGCCTGCCATGTCTGTCAGCCCCGCCCCTGGGCTGCTGAGACAGCAATTAAGACTGGGTATGGAGGTACATACCTGTAATTGCAGCTCTTGTGAGGCTGTAAACAGGCGGATCACTATGAGTCGGATCTAATAGTGAGACACACTGTAGAACCTTCCCTACAATATGAAAAAAAAGAAAAGAGAGAAATAGCACAAGACCATTATGACCAGTCTCTTCATTTTATAAATATATAGGAAAGGGGCTAGAGAGATGGCTCAGTGGAATAAGTGCTTCCCTGGTAAGCTCAAGGGCCTGAGTTCAATCCCCAGTTCCACAGAAAAAATAAATAAATAAAAATAAATAAATAAATAAATATATAGGAACCTGCATTGGACAAAGTAAAAGTATTTGGTTAATTACATTTGCCTTGTTAAGAATATTACATCTGTTAGAAACTGCTAAAATGTTAAAACTTTCATTACAAAGTAGATAACTATATAGTCAACCTGTGTAGATTAAATCCGCTACAATATTTTTTACATTTTTGAAAGAAAGAAAAATCATTGATAACTTTTCACAAAACTATTCAGGGGAACATCTTAAAATGTCTTCAATATATTACACTAGAGACATAAAGATATTTACCATGTTGTAAGCATTTTTATCATAGTTTTGAATTACTGTTAAAATTACCTACATAATAACTAGTTAACAAAATATGAACATAAATAAAAATCTAAGATTTTGTCATATTTAATTTTGAATGTCCAGTTAATTCTCTGTGAGGTGAACTGTAAGTTGTGGAGCTCTATGTCTAAGTATTACTAAGAAACCTAGAAATTAATATATATTGCATGAATTACAAGAACAAATATTTGTACATATATCTAAAATTGGTTTCCTTAAAAAATTATATGCAGATAACTTCTAGTGAACAGCAAATGATAAAATAACATGCATTAAATGCTTACTAAGGTTTATTTTTTTTAAAGTAGTGATTCTCTAGTTTGATGTACACTTGCATGTCTGCATGCAGCACTATAGGGAACACAGGAACACAGAGCAGGTTTAAGAGTATGGGGCTGTGATGTGACAGACATCAAGATTAGCAGTCTTGGGCTGGGGAGATGGCTCAGTGGAATAAATGCTTCCTTGGCAAGCGCAATGGCCTGAGTTCAATCCCCAGTTCCACCAAAAAAAAAAAAAAAAAAAAAAAAAGATTAGCAGTCTTACAGTGGTCATATGGAAAACTGAGTCCTGGTTAGTGTTGAATAATGGATTTCAGTATGAAACATAATGAGAGAAGAAAAAACAGGTATAAATTTCATGAATTTTATGATTATGTTTCATGTTTTATATATTTTGCCATCTAGGTGCATAACTTTAGAAATAATTAAACTATGTTTAAAATTCTCTGACAAGTGCAGAATATTATGTAGCTACCTTCCAAAGTTGAAATAATTAGATCAGCTAATACATAGAAAATAATGAAAATAAATCTCCAATGAAATAAAAAGAGGAACAAGGCATGGATGGAAATTAGGATTTTTTTGTGAGCTCAAAAGAGACTGCATTCATACAATGTTTTTGGCATTCACATTGGGAATTGAAGGATGGGAAATGATTCTAAGCTGTAATTAGAAATTCTGCACCTAGAAATTCTGGGTGAGCGTAGAATTATGATTTAGCATATATATGAAACACATCATTGATTGACTTTTATATTAATGTTCTTAGAACATATATATATATATAATTATAATTATCACGTTCATCCTAGAGAATTTGCCCATATATATGATATACCCTGTTTCCTTTTTTTCCTAATCCTCTCCCAATGCTTCAACCACCATTCCCCTCCCCATTTACAAAGCTCTGTGTCTGTTTTATCTTTATTTTATTTCTTTTTCCCTTCCTTCCTTTTCCCCCCAGACACTCCTTTCTTTTGAAACATTTATTTCTATTTCACTATACTATATATACATTTATATCCTTACTTAACACTTTCAGTTTCTCACACCAAAGAAGCCATGTGTTATTTACATACATGTGTCTGAATTGTTTCTTTTAATAGTATGATCTTAAGGGATCCATTTACCTAGGAGTTTCTTTCTTTACGGCTGAGTAGAACACCATTTTATATATTTCAAAATCCTAAATTTTTTATCCATTCCTTAGTTGACAATCATTTTAGTAGTTTCCAATATTTAGCTATTGCAAAAATTGGTGTTATCAATATAGAAGTGTATAGGTTATGTGTCTGATCTATTTAAATCTTCCAGGAAGACAAACAGAAGAGAAATTGCTGGGTCAAATGGGACCTCTAATCCTAGCTTTTTGAAGAAACACCATAGTGATTTCCATAATGGTTGTAGCAGTTTACACTCTCACCAACAGTAGAGAAGGGTTCAGCCCATCCAGCATTTCTTAGTAATTGTTTTGTACATCATTTCCCTTTTTTCTTGAGCTGAGTTATGATCTCAGCATTGTTTAAATTTGCATGTCTTGAATGACCACGAAAATTTTTTAATATTTTTCTACCATTTATATTTTTCCCTCTGAGAAGTGTGTATTTATCTCAGATGCCCACTTTTTGACTGAGTCTTTAAAATTAAAGACGGAAATCTAATTTTTTCAATACTTTATATGTTCTAGATATTAGTATCTTGTCTGACATGAAACTAGCTAAAATATTTTCCCACTTTTTGAATTTTTTTAACTCTATTAGTAATTCATTTTGCTGTGCAAGAGTTTTTGTGATAGAATCAGATCCTAGTTCTTTATTCTTTTTAGTTTTTGCTACCTGTGTGATTTGGGTTTTGTTCATTAAATCTTTGCCTACACCTGTGTCTTCAAATGTTTTACCTATTCCCTCTTCCAGAATATTTAGTGTTTCTGTTTAAATATATAGATCATTGATACATTTAAATTTTAGTTTAGTGCTTGTTGAGAGACATGGGTCTAGTTTTAATATGTGAAATGAGGAAAATCAGTTTATTAAATAGACTATCTGTGTTCCAGAGAGGGTATTTGGTCCCTTTGTCAAAGATAAGATGGTTGGGTGTGTTAGGAGTAGTTTTTGGGTCTTCTCATCTAGTCCATTGATCCTCAGGTCTATTTTATTTTTAATTTTGCCAGTACCATTTTTTTATCATAGTAACTTAATAGGATAATTTCAAGTCAGGGCTTGTGATGCTCCTTGCTTACATTTGTTGCTTAGGATTATTTTTGCTATGCTCTCATCTGCTTCCAAATGAATTTTAGTAATGTTTTCTCTCATTCTCTAGGGTATGCTAATCGTATTTTGGTTGATTTTCTATTAAAAATATATAGCAATTTCAGGAGTATGGCCATATTTGCTATCTAATTTCTTCCTACCCATGAAGAATTACCTTTATATTTTCTGATATCATCTTTGATTTCCTTTCTAAGAGTAATATAATGTATAGAATTTTTACTTCCTTTATTTTATTGATTGATACACATTTTTAAAATGCAATTGTGAAAGGCATGGATTTAAAAGTTTCTCTCTCTAGTTTGTTTGTGTACAAGGATACTATTAATTTTGAGTGTTGATTTTGTACTCAGTTACAATGCTGGATTTGTTTATTTAATCAACATGTGTTTTGATGAAGTTTTTTGAGTCTTCTTGTCTTCTTCATACAGTATGATGTCATTTGTTAATAATGATAATTTAGTTCCTTCTTTTCCTATCTTTATCTCTTTGTCTTGTCTAATTGCCCTGGCTAATGTTTCCAGAACTCTATTCTCTAGGACTGGTGATAGTGCTGTTCTTGTCATTCTTCTGATTCTACAGTGAAAATTCTTTGTTTTTCACCATTTAGTATGATGTTGGCTGTTGGTTTTTATCAGATTGAGATAAAGTTAGTCTTTCAATTTTCTGCAGTTTTTGTCGTGAATGGGTGTTAGACTTTGTCAAATACTTTTCTGTGTCTATTGAGAAGATTATGCAATTTTTGTCTTTGGCTCTGCTGGTAGTGTAAAACAACTTAATTAATTTTCATATTTTGAATCATCCTTAGATTCCTGGGTGAGTCCTACTTTGTCACTATGAATAATCCTCTTGATGATTTGCTGCATTTTGTTTGCCAGTACCTTACTGAGAACTTTTGTATCTATTCTCATTAGGGAAGTTGGCCTATAGTTTTCTTTCTTGGTTGCATCTTTCTCAGGGTTTGGTGTCAGGTTAATACTTGTTTTCAGGAATAACTCTGAAATTCATTAAAGAGTTTCATCACAAGTGGCATTAGATCTCTAAATTTCTTGTGGAATTCAGCAGTGAATTCATTATACCCTGGTCTTTTCTTTGCTGGTAAGCTTTAATTGAATTTTCCATTTCATTGGATGGTATTGGATTAGTCAGAATTTTTTATTTTCTTAATTCAGCTTTAGCAATTCGTACAAATCTAGAAACCCATCCATTTCTTCTATGTTTTTCATCTAGAGTACAGATTCTCAAAGCAGGTATAGATGATCTTCTGAATTTCCACTGTGATTTCAAACTCTTCATCCCTAATTGCATGAATTTAAGGTAGTTTTTTTTTCACTATTTGAATAAAGTTGAATGAGTGCTTATCAGTTTTATTCATTTTTCAAAGAGACAACTATTTAAGTCATTCATTGTTTTCTTAACATTAATTATTTTAATTTCTGCTCTTATTTGTAATATTTTTTCACATACACGCCTTGGATTCAATTTGTTTTCTTTTTCTAAAAGGTTGAGGTTCATTCACCATTAGGTTGTTTGCTTTCCTGATGTGAGAATTTATTGCTACAAAATAAATTTCTTACATCTGCTTTCATTTAGTCTGAAAAAGTCCCAATATTGTACCATCATTATCATTTAATTGTAGATACTAAAATTATGTTCTTCTTTATTTTCATGTGTGACTCTGTCCTTGTTTAGGGGGTCAACATTTTTATTTAAGTTGCATGTTTTTATGTATTTTTCTGTGTTTTCTTTCACTGTTGATATCCAGTTTCATTGTGCTATGATTAGATAATATATACATGGAATAATTTCAACTTCTTTGCATTTTCTTATATATATTCTATGTACTAATATATATTATATTTTGGAGAATGTCCCAAGTGCAGCTGAGAAGAATGTGTAGTCCTGTTTTTGTTTTGTTTTGTTTTGTTTTTTGTGGAACTGGGGATTGAACTCAGGCCCTTGTGCTTGCCAGGGAAGCGCTTATTCCACTGAACCCTCTCACCAGCCCAGCCCTATGTTTTGAGTAGACATGTACTAAGTCCATTTGATCATAGGTGTGCTTTAGTTCTGTTATTTCTTAATTGACTTTTTGGTCTAGTTGCTCTTTCTGCTTGTAACACAGGGTATGGAGGTTCTCCATTACAAATATGTTAGTCCTCATTTGATTTTTTATGTCTGCTTATATTTGTTCCATGTAGTTGGGTGCACTTTTGTTTGGTGCATATATATTTATTATTGTGATCTTTTCTTGGAATTTTCCCTTGATTAGCATGTAGGACATTTTTTATCTCCTTTGATCAGTCTTAGCTTGAACTTCAGGCTATCTGAAAATAGAATAGATAGTAGTGCTGCTTTTCTAGTGTCCTGTCTCTTCGAGTATTGATTTCCATCATTTGATCTTCAGTCTATGAATTCCTCTTTGTGTTAAGTGTGTTTTTATGTGTAGCACATTGATCATGCTTCTTGATCCACTCTACCAGTGTGTTTCTCTTGACTGGTGAGTATTGAAAATTTACATTGATGAATCTAACTGATATGTATTGGTTTATCCTTGCCATATTATTCCCTGTTGTTGTTATCCCTTGTCTTTCCCTGTACTCAATTCTTTTCCCTCTCTGGTGGTAACTTTCCACTGGCATTCTTGTAATATTGCTGTTTTTTAATCTCTTCTTAGAATAACCTTAGAGTATTTTACAGAACTGGTCTGGTGATCATGAATTTTTCAGGTTTTCTTTGCCATAGAAGTATTTTTCTTCATTAATTCTGAAAGATAGATCTCCTGGGCACATTTCTCTGGATTGCATGGTGTTTTTTTATGAGGCTTGAAGTACTTTATTCAAATTCTCTTTGATTTCAGTGTTGGTATTGAAAATTTGTTGTCATTTTTGATACCATTACCTTGATTGCATGATCATGAGTTAGTGTTCACATTAAGACTGTAACTCTAATCAGCTCAAGTGCATATAATATTATAACCTACTGGAGAAATTCACTTTCCCACAACATGTTCCTGTGCTCAAGTCACCACAGGAACAATCCTCATAGTGTGTCATGGGACCCTTGTTTTTTCTGACTTCGTAGCCTCCCTCTGGTCACATTTCCCATTGTCTGCTATTGTGTTTTATTTGTCTCTATGGTAGTTCATAAATGGTAGTATGCAGGAGGCCATAGTATCTTTTCTTCTTCCCCAGGGATATTTAACAACTTGGGAGACAATTTAGCTTTCCACAACTGTAGGTAAGTGC
>PVKA01040380.1:0-18804 GCA_004027165.1 Ctenomys sociabilis | reverse complement strand
AAAAAAAAAAAAAAAAAAAAAAAAAAAAAAAAAAAAAAAAAAAAAAAAAAAAAAAAAAAAAAAAAAAAAAAAAAAAAAAAAAAAAACAAGGAATCCTATTCAACCCTTTGGACTGTTAACTAGTTAAGTACTTCATCCTTTTTTTTTTTTTTTTACATAGGGACATCTTCATTACTGTGAATTCAGCTATTTGCCTACCAATCTAATGAGAAAACTTTACTGAGCACACTGTGGTGCTAGGCCCCCTGGGGTCTGTGTGTGCAGAGGCTAGGTAAAGGGACACTACAAAAATAAACGAGTATCATCTTTTCACAGAGATTTAGTAATTTAGAAAGACAAAAATCCTCTCAGACATTAGGTGTGTTAGAATTAAAAAAGATGTGTTATGTACAGTGTACAATTCCTCATGACTAATATAATCATTATGAACTGCAAATATGCACTAACAAAAATTTAAAAATTATTTTAAAATGATGAATGAAACATGCTTTATCCCTTAAAAAATAAGGCTTCTCATTGAGTTAAATCCTGCCTTTTAAAGGCCGGGCGTGGTGGCGCATGCCTGTAATCCCAGCACTTGGGAGGCTGAGGCAGGAGGATTGTTGTGAGTTCGAGACCAGCCTGAGCTACAAAGTGAGCTTAAAGCCAGCCTGAACTGCATAGCGAGACCCTGTCTCAAAAAGACAAAAAAAAAAACAAAACAAAAAAAAAATCCTGCCTTTTAAAATGCAGATGCCATACTTCTGAGAAGGAAAATTAGCAACAAATAAAACACCTTTCCACAGAAAATGTGAGCAACGTGGAACCAGTTCTCAGGATAAATCTTGGTCCCTCAACTCCTTATTTATTTATTTATATTAATTTTTGAGGTACTGAGGATCAAACTCGGGGCCTTGTCTTGCCAGGCAGGCGCTTTTGCCGCTGAGCTATCTCCCTGGCACAACTTTTTTAAAGACAGTCTTTTTGAAAGATTATGTAATTTATGCTGGCCTCGAACTCTCAGAAACCTGCCTCAGCCTCCGGGTGCTGGGATTAGATTACACCAGGGACTAGCTGGTTCCTAAACTCCCAAATGGGGTGTTTTGCATAACGTTTCCAAGTTCAATCTTTCCCGCAAACTGGGGAAAATAATTTCTCTCTCCTTACCAGAGCTGGGTCTTAAATATAGTGATGTAAAGAACTTCATAATATCCTCAGGTGCCAAGATTAGATCAACAGAGTGATCCCTGATAGCCTGATGCCAAAGGAACTGGTATTTTTGCCCGAGTGATGGACCTGGAAAGGGGCACAGGAACGTGTCCACCAATCTCACCCAACTCAAACCTTTAAGGTAGTACAGAAACGGAACACAATTGTTACCTCATCCCACCCTTATAAAAGTAATATTTTAATATTTATCATTACTGGTGCATCTGTGTGGGGTTGCTAAGCAAAGGGGATGGGAATAAAGCAGCGGGATTAGGGCATCTCTACCGTGTGACCTTGGGCTCACTTTACGTGTTTCGGTTTTCTCACTAGAGCAACGAGAAACAAACTTAACTATCCACCCAGTTTTTGTGAGCATCCAGCGCGAACGTAGATGAAAATGTCCTTGAAGCCTTAGAGCACCCGGCAAACACTTGTGGGTGTGGTAATTTTTCCTGAAACGACCAGGCATCCGTTTGCTTCATCATTCTCTTTTTCTTCTCGGCTTTTATTAACTATAAATTACAATCGCAGAAATAACTGACACCCCATAGCAGTCTGTAACACCAACTCCTGGGCCCCACCCACCTATACCACACCACGCCAGCGCTCCACCTTTAGTTGTCCAAGGGCGTACCCCTCGCCTTCCGGCCCGGCTACTGGAGTGGAGGCCAATCCCCACGGCCCTCGTGACTGACCCGCCCCCTAGACGGAGAAACACTAGGGCGGCGGGAAGAGCGACATGCGCGTGAGCCAATAATTGCAGAGCGCTTCCTTCATCCGGCGAGGCCCAGAGGTGGGGTCGTCAGACAAGATGGGCAGCCTACGCAGCCAATGGAGTGATTGGAACCCAGGGAGGAGGTGGGCGCCTGTCTCTAAAGCGGTTAAGGCCCCTCGAGCCAATGGCCTAAGGGTCCTGCTCGGGCTAGAGCAGTCTCCTTACCTACTCCTAAGTTCTGCGTGCTATGGCTGCTGCTCGACCATCCTGCCAGAAGACTGGATAAGGGAAGGAGAGAGGCGGCGGTACCGGAACCCGCCTGACAGGCCGGGGCAGTGACAAAGAATCGGCCGCCCAGCGTAACACCCGGGAAGCCATCCTATCTGAGAGACCGGCACAAGTTCCTTAGAGACAGAAAAGATATAACTCACGTTGTCGATCACAACAGGCTGGTTGGCGATCACATCATAGGACTCCATGGCAGACGAATCGCTCCTTCCGAAGAATGTACTGCCAGCCGAGTCCGCCGCTAACGCCACTGACACGCATGCGCAGTCCCTCCGCCGGCACTGCGTGCAGGGAGCGGTCCTAGCTCGCCTTGGAGGAACTACCATCCCCAGCATGCCTTGTGACAGAGCGAGCCTCCAGCTGCTATTGGGCTCCGCCTTCTTCGGGAGTCTGGACGAGGTATTTTGAAGCATGGTGCAACAGGATTTGTAGTTCCCACAGATTAAATAACCGAGACAAAAGTTGATGGTTGTGTTGCGTGCCAAAATATGTCGTCCTTTTAAAGGCGTTCGTAATGCATGCTGAAGCATGTAGTTCTGAGTGTGTGTAGTTGGGTTTGGATTGGTCAGTAACTGGTGGGTGTTTGGATTTTAAAAATCAGTCCTGCTACTGGCCCCGTTCTCTTGGGACAATTTTTATTTGGGTGTATGAGACATAAGTAAACATCTAGCATTTCACATTCTAACAGGAAATTTTAGCACACACAGAGGAAGGACATATTCCTAAAAGAAAAATAATTTATATTGCATAAATTTAGCTTTAGGGAAAAAACCGCTTACATTGTCCTTGCTTTTTCCCATTTCCTTCCTAGATAAGTATAAACTTTGTAACAAGTGAGCAGTGAGGATTGGTATTTAGAACTACTACTATGGGTCATTAAAACAGCTGAGGGTTTAAGAACTGCCTTAATGTCCCTTTACCACTCATAAAGAGCTAGGACTGATTTTGTTGAGAAAATAGAGGTGAAGAAAAGCTACGAGTAAGTCTTTCAAAATAATTCATTTTTTGGAGGAGGGACTATTATTTCCTCCTCAGCCTCCTTTCAAGTTTCAGGCGTTGTTTAGTCAACAGCACTAGGAACTATAATATTAAGATTTATAAACCGGGCGTGGTGGCGCATGCCTGTAATCCCAGCACTCGGGAGGCTGAGGCAGGAGGATTGTTGTGAGTTCGAGACCAGCCTGAGCTACAAAGTGAGCTTAAAGCCAGCCCGAACTGCATAGCGAGACCCTGTCTCACAAAAGCCAAAAAAAAAAAAAAAATTATAATCTAAGGAATGTCAAAGGAAGAAATGAGCAGTGTGTTGTCCGATTTGTGCCTAAAGCGTTGTCAGCAGCATGTCAGCAAATCAGTGTCCGAGCTCTTGGTCGGCGTTCTTCGTGGGACCCTAGCACCTCAGAAGAGTGCTTTACCTCTATTAACGCCGGTTCCTCCTAACGCTAGGGGGGGATCAAAAGCCTTGCGCTGCTCCCTAGGCGCGAGGGGGAGGCGGGGCCTATTATCAAGTTACGCCTTCCCTCCTATGACTGGCAAACATGCTAGCCAATGGGTGCTTGGACAGAGTGAGCCGGTGCCCCGCCCCTCGCGCTCACCGGGGTCCGGAGGCGCCCTCTGGCAGACTTAGAGGCGGCGACGGCCTGGGCGAACGGTCCCCGTGCGCAGGCGCGGAGCTATCCCTCGCTGCAGCCCCCCCCATCGCCACCCGGAGTCGCACACGCCGAGACCACCCGCTGGACTGTCGGGGTGCCCCTTACTCCTCGCTTTAGGACCCCTAGTGCCCCACGCGCCCCATGGCGGACCTGCGGCCTAGTGGCGCCCCCGGCCCCACCGCGCCCCCGGCCTCTGGCCCCGCCGCCCCACCAGCCTTCGCCTCGCTCTTTCCCCCCGGACTGCACGCCATCTACGGGGAGTGCCGCCGTCTTTACCCCGACCAGCCCAACCCGCTCCAGGTGACCGCTATCGTCAAGTACTGGTGAGCCGGGGCGGCGGGGGAGGGTGGGATCGCCGGGGGGGAGGGGGCTGCGCAGGGTGAAAGCCCTGGAAAGAGGACTTCCTGCCGCCGGGGAAGGAGTTAGGGCTGAAGTTGGTGATGGGGACAAAGGGGTTAACGGGGCCCGTGGGCAGTGAGGAGTTAACCGGGTTTAAGAGAACAGAGAACTGGGGTATGTGTGTGTAGGAGTAGAGTGGAGCAGTGTGAGAGGCAACTGTAAACGTGGTGAAAGGAGGGGGCGTCCGTAGGGGGTCATTAGTTTGCAAGGGGAAGCCGAGGGGGGCGGCGAGGCGGGGCCTGGGAGGGCTTCGGAGGAGCCAGGCTGGGGAAGTAAGGAGGGCACGAGACTGCACTACAGGCTCTGGAGGGTCTTGGGGCCTTGGGCTTTCCTGTGGGTCAGGAGGGGGCCAAGACGATGGTGTGAGAAACAGGTGGGCCCTTTTGATACTTTTCCTGCGAGCTAGAAGTGTGTCCCTGAAGGCTGTTGGCTTTTACAGTTCGACGGACCACTCTCCTTGATAAACTTTTTGCTTACTCTGCACACTTCTTGCTCTCTCTGTGAGCTTCTTTCTGGCTTTACAGCTGCTTTGCTTTAGGGTGTGAGTCAAAAACACATCAAGGAGAGCCTTGATTTGGCTCAGGATTAAGGAGAATGACAGTTTTCAACTTTAAGTGGGAAGTAAATGATGGAGACCCGGGCCCAGGACAGGGAGAGAAGTGCAGTGAGACATTAAGAAGAACTTTTTTCACAGCTTCAGGATTCAGGCAGCAGTTTCTCTAGGACCCCCCAGGGTAACCCCCTGGTTGCTGTTAAAGATTAGTTTTGGGTTCTGCTCTGGGGAGGAATGGCCTTTTCTAGTTTCCCATTCCTGTTTGGAACCTGTTTCTTCCTTCACCCTCCAGGCAAAACAGGTGTTATAGGGACCATGAAAAACAGCCTGGCCTGTGTATGGTCTTTTGATACCAAAAAAACTGAATGAAGTCACTGGGTTAGATGATCCCCTTAGGATCCTGAAAGACTGAGAAGCTGCTTGGGGTGTAGGCAAAGGGTAGAACTGAAGAGGAAAGTGGATGACTTTGATTACTGTTCTTTTAGGATTGAGTCTGTTTTCTCTGTGACAGTCTCTTACTGACTCTGGAAATGGCAGTTGTCAGGTTGTGGTGGCTTGAAACTAGCTCTCAGTGTCAGTGGGAGGATACAAAGTAGACTCACACTGAAAAGGGCCTGGGGACCAACTACTAGTTCCCTAAGAGGGGCCAGAGGATGCAGCTTCTTCTGTCTGGGAAGCTGGGAGGCGGTGTTTTGTGCAGCGCCATACTCTGGCAGGCAAACTGTTCTTTGGTACAAAGGAGTATTTATTTATTTTTGAGGTCAGGTCTTGCCTTGTAGTCCTGGTTGACCTTGAACTCACTTTGTAGTCCAGGTTGGCCTTGTATTTGTGATCCTCCTACATCAGCCTCCTTTTTCTTTTTTTGTGGAACCAGGGATTGAACTCAGGCCCTTGTGCTTGCCAGGCATGCATTTATTCTATTGAGCCATGTCCCTGGCCCTGTATCAGGCTCCTGAGTGCTAGGATTACATACTACAGGCGTGGGCCACCACACTGGGCTGACACAAAGGAGTGTTTGAAGAGCAGTTTTGAGTGGAAAGCAGCTCTTGCAAACTTAATCACCAGTTCTGATGGCACCTATGTTTTTTGTTTTTTTTTTTTTTTTCCTATATTTAGGGCAGGGTCTACAGAGTCTATAGGATCTCACTATGTAGATTAGACTTAATGATTCTCCTGTTTTCAGCCTACCAAGTGCTGGGATTATAGGCGCGTGCCACCAAACTCAGTCTCAAGTGCAGTCTCAGCATGCCTTGGAGGCAGGGTGGGCAGATTGATCCTCAGTGGCTGTGCTCTGCAGGCACTTTAGCTACTGAGCTGTTGGCCTGGGGAGATAGCTTAGTAGAATAATCTCTTGCCTGGCAAGCTCAAGGTCCTGAGTTTAATCTCCAGTACTGCTGAACTGTCTGGCCAGGCTAGTCCTAATGGCACCTATGGATTTAACAGTGTTGTGATAGACTTGCCCTTGAGAAAAATGGGGCTGTTTTTGCTATGCTGTTTGTTCAGGTGTCATTTGAATGTGATAAGTCCTTGTACAGAATTGAGCAACTGTTTTTATGTCACCTAAGTGGCCATCCAGAATGGAGTTGTAAGAGATATCTAAGCATTATGCAAAGGACTAAAGATAAAGATGATTAGTGTAATTATTTTATTCTTGCTGCAAGCTTGTTAGCCAGGCCATTTCTTCTGCGATGACTAGCATGTGATGACTAGCATGCAATGACAGGAGAATTGTATACCGCTTTGTGAAATTAGCAATGCTGCCTTGATACAGACCAATGGGAGGGAACAGCTCAGTAACTGGCTGGTTCTTTCTAAGATATGGAGGGGCTTGTGAAGTTAAGGTACTGAAATTAATTCATAACCCATATTTGGTACCCACAAGCCTTTTTATGTGAAACTGGTTCAGGCTACCTGGGGCTGGATGTGGCCTGAGGTACCTTGGGATTCTATTTGTTGTGGAGAGCTGGCCTTTTGGCTAGTGGTTCCTGGCTAGCAGGGACATTTTGACTGAAAGCTGAGACTTTAATGTGCCAGATCATATTAGAGAGGCAGAACCTGACTCTGAGTCCACTCCAGAACCTATCCTGTGTAGAGAAGTCCGTATCCAAGGAATTTTGGTGAGGTATGCTCTGGGTCCTTGGAGAATATCCTTTTCTAAGTGTAAAAATATGATTGCCATACTCATCAGAGTCTGAGCAGTACAGCAAAAACCCCTGAGCTTGTGAACATTCCTTGACTCTTACGAAGCACCTGTCCTGGAAGATTTAGTCAAAATAAGAGCCACAGTGAATGTGTAGCAGGTGGACAGGAGATGGTGAAGAGTTTTGCTGCTTGTCAGATGGACCTAGACTAGGCATGCAGGGTGTGGATTTGTAGCAGAAAAGTGGAGCACACATGAGGCCTATGAATCTTTCTCTTCTGTGGTTTTGCAGGTATAATGGGTTCTTCTAGGGATCTTTCTCCTTTTCTTTCCTCCTTCCCACTACAAACTTCTCTAAATTTAACAGGTTGTGGTTAATCATATGATTTGCTGAGAGCTGGGCGTGGTGGCGCATGCCTGTAATCCCAGCACTAGGGAGGCTGAGGCAGGAGGATTGTTGTGAGTTCGAGACCAGCCTGAGCTACAAAGTGAGCTTAAGGCCAGCCTGAACTGCACAGTGAGACCCTGTCTCAAAACAAAACAAAACAAAACAAAACAAAAAAAAAAAAACAAATGATTTGCTGAAATCAGAGTTAAGGGCAGATGAAAATTTATCCCTTTCTGTAACTCATTTGAGATTCTGAGCTATTTGTAGCAACTTTCTTACAAATTCTATAAATAACATTTCCCAGCAGAGAATAAGTTTCTACAAAAAAGGCAAATAAGCTGGACATGGTGGCACATGCTTGTAATCCCAGCACTCAGGAGACTGAGACAGGAGTATCACTGTGAGTTTGAGACTAGTGTGGGCTACAAAGTGAGCTCACGGCCAGCCTGAACTGCATAGTGAGATCCTGTCTCAAAATGACATTAAAAAAAAAAAAAGTAATATTCTAGCAAAGATGAAGAAATTAGGCCTGTTGGTTTGATGGTGATTTTGTGTGTGTGGTTGGGGATTGAACTCAAGACTTTGTACATGCTAGGTAACTGCTCTAGCATTGAGCAACATCCCCAGACTGACCTACTGTTTTGTTTTGTTTTATTTATTTATTTATTTATTTATGTGTGTTTTCTTGAGATAAAATCTTTGTAGGTAGCTCAGGCTATCTCCTGCCTCAGCCCCTCCACCCTCCACTTCCCGAGTGCTGGGACTATAGTCATGTATGCCAGCCACCATGCCCAGTGGCCTATTGGCTTTTAAGCAGTGTTTAAACTGCATATACTGGTATACTTTTGTCTCCCATGGCAAGTGTTTTATTTGGTTGTTGGCTTCCCATCAGCAGCAAACTATGTACTAGCACAGTATACTCCATTTGTCTCTGGGGCAAAGTTGTGTCCCCCCACCTGTTGCACTCCAGGCCTTGGGCAAAGTGCAAGCACTTAAGTGCAGTGTTGGTGGGCTAAACACATTTTTTTTTTTCTGATAATTTCCTTTGGGTCTGTTTCTATTTTTATATTTATTTATTTGGCAGAACTGGGGATTGAACTCAGGTCTTGCGCTTGCCAGGCAAGCGCTTATTCTACTGAGCCATCTCCCTGGCCCTGTGGGTCTTTTAAGTGTACCAAGTTTCCCTGTCCATTTGAGAAAACAGTAGGATTTTTTTTAAAAAGAAGTATCAGTTATGACACCAATGAGTGAACCCATGCTTGAATCTTTTTCTGACTCCCCTGTTGGACTTGTGGGGAAATTTAGTGAAACCCATTTAATGTGTAGCTCTTCCTTTGATGCAGCAGTATCCGGATCATCTTCTGGAGGGATGCTTCCCTGGGCTAGCCTGCACCCTGCTGCACTGCTCTGGGCACTGCTGAGCTAGCCTGCATTTGGCCTTTGTCACTTGTGATGATGAAATATCAGTTTTGGTCTATGGGATGCAGCAGTTTGCTGACCACAGGCTTTGAGTTTGTTTCCAACAAACCATAATTAAGGTAGGGACCAATGAAGTCTCAGGAATTAATTGTTCATGGGCAGGAGAGGAGCAGAGCCTCTGCTTCCAGGAATACTGTCACTGGAGATGCTCCTGTGGTCCTTCAGCTCTCACCACTTGATGGCTGCACCTCTTGCCTTGAAATTTGGCATGTTTACAGGCTCATTCCTGCTGATTCATTTGGGATTGGTAATTTGAAACAGAATAAAGCATTGTGGACAACTATGCAGTCTACTTTATTTCGAAAAGAGGCCTTGCCAGTGGAGCTTTTTATGCATGTGGAATTGGATGTTCTAAGCTCTTAGCTTCCCTGGGTCTCTTCTCCCAAAGGTGTAGCCTCCCTTATCTTTTGCCTCAGGTTCCTCCAGGGTGAGTCCTAAAGATTTGGTGAGTCCTTGGCATGATAATGTCTGGTTTCTAGGATCATACTGATGCACCTGTATTTCATCTTTTTCAGGTTGGGCGGCCCAGACCCTTTGGACTATGTTAGCATGTACAGGAATGTGGGGAGCCCTTCTGCCAACATCCCTGAGCACTGGCACTACATCAGCTTTGGCCTAAGTGATCTATATGGGGACAGCAGAGTCCATGAGTGAGTATATCTCACATTTCTATGCTCCATGTGCCTATTCCTAGTCTTGAGCCTTATTTCTGAGGCTTTCCTGAGCAGGAGAAATGGTAACAGTCCTGTGAGGTTGACACTTCTCAGCTGGACTTCTGGGTCCCTGCCTTCTGTTATATCTACTTGTGCCTAAGTGGCCTCGATGGTACTTGAGCATTGCTCCACTTGTACAGGCAAGTGTTGAGGAGAACAAGAGTTCCAAAGCTGTCAGTTTTTTCTAAGCTTGCTCTGGAGTTTGAGCTAGAGACAGAAGCATGGCTGCAATCCAGAACTTGGGCTGATTCATCCATGTTCTTCTACCTTAAGAGACACTTTATTTTTATTAGTTTTCAAAGAAAATGATTTTTTTTTTTTTTTGTGGAACCAGGGATTGAACTCAGGCCCTTGCACTTGCTAGGAAGCGCTTATTCCATTGAGCCATCTCCCCGGCCCAGAAAATGACTCTTAATTACAACACATTTATTTATATTTTTTTGTGGTACCAGGGATTGAATTCAGGACCCCTAAGCTTGCCAGGCAAGTGTTCTTTCTACTGAGCTATCTCTCCAGCCCCATAAAATATTTTAAATAAAGCAGAATGAGGACATTTATAGCTGGGTGTAGTGGTATATGTCTATAATCATGGCACTTGGGAGACAGAGTCAGGAGGATTGCCATGAGTTTGAGCAGCCTAGGCTAGGTAGCAAGTTCAGGGCCAACTAAACTACATAGCAGGTCCCTGTCTCAAATAAGGAAAACATTTACAACACTCATATTCCCATAGCATGGGTTCTGTCATCTACATCTCACTATTCTCTTTTTTTTTTCTTTGTCTCTGTACTGAGGATTGAACCCAGGGCTTTTGCATTGCACTACATCCCCTGCCTCATTAATTTTTTGTCTTGAGACAGGGCCTTCCTGCATCTCTTAAGTTGCTAGGCTGACCTTAAACTTGAGATCCTCCTGTGTTAGACTCCTAGAGTGCTGGGATTACAGACATGCACCAACACACCTGACCAAGGAGGTGTTTTTGTTTCTTTAGAGCTGACCATGCTGCCATCCCAGCCAAATTTAATGTCCTCACCATTGTAAAACTGGTAAGTGCTAACATGCGGTCCATTGTATACCCGAGGAAACCAAGACATAGAGGTTCTATTCCTTGCTTCTGCTATCATGTGTGAAAATCATGTGTGTAAATCATCTTATACTATATAAGATAATTAATTATAGAAATAAATACAGTACTGACAAAGCAACATTATTAAATCCCATGTTAATTCTGTGGCCTATCACAGAAACTTCTGTACCCAATTTCCTTGTCCCCCCCCCATCCAATTTCTCTTTGTTTAAGAGATTAACAAGGATGAGAGGTATTAAAAAAAACACAGCTAACATCAAATAGTATTTCCTCTTCACATGATCAGAAAAGTTGAAAGAGAATTGAAAAGAGAACTTTTTGTAGTGTGGTTCAGTATTACTCATTGTCAGACAAATTCCACACTTAGGAAACAGTGATCTGCTGCCTTTATACTAGACCTTAGAAAGGAGGCTAGAAGAGATTCCCCGCCTTCCTCAGTTGTGCAATTGAGGAGAGTCAAGCTGCCTTGCCTGCCAGAGAAGGGGAAGTAATGAAAGTAGTAAGTTGAAGGAGGCTCCTAATACTTACTGCTCTATGCTGTCCTTTGTGACTGGAGAGAGAGGAATGGTGAGCACTGTTTTTCTTCAAGATAATGATGTAAGTAAACCTTGATCACCGTGTACTGTCATACAGGTTAGTGCTAAGTTCTTGATATAAAATTAACATTTTGAGCAGGACCCTCCCCCTCGGGAAAGGCACGAGGATCCATCCACTCAAGGCTCTCGTCTTTTTCTCCTTTCGTGTTCACCACAATCCACACTGCATCCCAGAAGATCCAGAATATAAGAGAAGTTGGCAAGATCTGTGGAGGGCAGCAGCAACCACTTCCTGGTACACAAGCTCATAAGAGCACTACTTCCATTCCTGTGGAATAGTTGTCTGCTTCATCTCCACCTGTAGATCTAACATTGGAGCTTCTCAGCAAAAGTCATGGCTTCCGGCACTCGAGCCAAGAGGATGAAAGACATGGCTGCCTGCTCCATCTGTCTGAACCTGATGACAGAGCCAGTGAGCATCAACTGTGGCCTTAGCTACTGCCAGATATACATAAAGATGTACCTTTCCCAGCTACACAGAAATCAGGGGCAGAAGACTCTGTCCTCTGTGTCAGGCTACATTTTATATAGCCAGTCTGCAGTCTTAACAGGCAGCTGGGAAATCTCATAGATCTCATCAAGAAGATGGAGGACTCAGAGAGGAGGCTGGTGTGTGAGCAGCATGGAGAACAGTTCCAGCTCTTCTGTGAAGATGACCTGGCCCTTGTGCTTGCCAGGGAAGCGCTTATTCCACTGAGCCATCTCCCCGGCCCCTCTTAAGTGAAGATGATGGCCAACTCATCTGCTGGCACTGTGAGAGGGCACCGCAGCACCAGGGGCACATCACAGCACTGGTAGAGGATGTGTGTCAGGACTACAAGGAAAAGCTCCAGCATGCTTTGATAAAATTGAATGGATTTGAGGAAGAATACATGAATCAGAAAGCATTCATAGAAATGCAAATAGCTCAGTGGAAGATTGTGATAGAGACTCAGAGACAAAACATCAAATCTGACTTTTCTACGTGCAGAGAAGTCATACCTCTAGAGGCTGGAAAAAGAAGAGTGGGGGCTGAGGAGACTGCGGGAGAGTGAGGCCAACCTGCAGCAGATGCGTGACAAGCTCAAGAGCCATATCCTGGAACTGGAGGGAAAGTGTCAGAGCTCTGCCCAGAAAGTACTACAGAATGTGAAAGAAACCGTGAGCAGGGCTTGTGCTATGCAACTGGAAGATCCTGAGGTCTATTCCTTGAGGGTTCAGACTGCGTGTGATATTGTTAATCTTTACCTGAATGTGGGAATTTTTTTTTTTTTTTTTTTTTTTTTTTTTGGAACTGGGGCTTTACTTGAATGTGAAGGAGATGTTAAGATGCTGTCAAGTTGCAGTGACTCTGGATCCAGCTACAGCTCATCCCAACCTACTTCTGTTCAAAGATCTGTGACAGGTGTCTCGTCGATGCAGCCGGCAGAATCTTGGAAGTTTCTTCCAAGAGATTTATGTTCCCCTATGTCCTGGGCCATGAGATTGTCACCTCAGGAAGACATTACTTTGAAGTAGATATAGGAGAAGGAACAGCTTGGGATGTGGGAGTTTGTATGGAAAATGTGGAGCAGGGCCATGGAATGCGGCAGAAGCCTTGAGTTTGGCTTCTGAGTTTGGCTTCTGGACCATCAGGCTGTGTACAGAGAATGGCTTTGTGGCCCTGACCTCTCCCCCCACTGTCCTTGAGCTGCGTGAGTAACCCCTGGTGGTCGGTGTTGCTCTGGACTATGAGGCTGGAGCTGCATCCTTTTAAAACGTGACCTCTGGCTCCTACTCTTCACCTTCCCCAAGGCTTCCTTCTCTGGTATTTTGGGCCCTTTTTCCAGGTTTATCAGTATTCATCTTTGTTCCTGCCTTCCTGCAATGAGTAAGCACAGAAGGAAAACCTCCTTGTTTTAAGTTGATAGAAAATATATAGAATCCATAAAGGCAGAAATTTGATTAGTTTTCTTCATGGCTAATAGTTCAGTACCTATAACAGGGCTGGCCTATTAGAAGATATTTAAGAAGTCTTTATTGAGAACACGGTAGGTGGTCAGCCTGACTGAGAGGAAAACAACATAATGTGATGATACAGCATCCTCTGTGTCTTCTCTCCAGTTCTCTGATTTCCGGTCATCCTTGCTTGGTGACTTGGGTAACTTTGAGGCAAAGAGATTTGAATATTTCCACTTTTATTTTGAGCTGTTTGGACTAGTGTATGGGAATGAAAGAAAGCCATTCCAGGAAGGGGCTAGAAAAATCCAACCAGCAGTGGCTTCCCTACGTGGACATAGTGATTAATAAATATTCACTACAGTCCAGGCCTGCCCTATAATTCTGCCAGAGTTAGAGAGAAGAGAAAAACTTGTTTAGTGACAGATGCTTTAGTGGAAAGTAGAGTGTGACTAATTAATTGATTTTCATGGGGGACTTAATTTTGAAAAACACAAAGAAGTTGGCATTTTTCCAATTGTGCTATAGCTACATATTTTGAAATACATTTATATTCCAGTAAGTAGTATTTGGTGGAAGAATTGTCAGTAGTCTTTGTTATGACTCAGATATGTCAAATATATTATCCCAATGATAGGTTTGTCATGAAAGCTGAAATTAATCAGTTTATCTGGTCACCTATGGGTGGGCTAATGACAGGATGGTAGGAAAGTTGGTCGAAGGACAAATGACATTAGTATTGATGACTAAAGTCCAAAGCCACTCAACATTATAATAATTTGTGGCTGATATAAAATTGAGGTTTGCTGATAATTGTTGACATCCTCTGACAACATCTCTGTCAGAAGATTCAGAAGACAGAAATGAAGGCAGAGCTGTTCTGTAGATGTCAGAGGCCAGCTATGGCCTCCATGTCTGTCCAAAGAGACCTAGAAGAGGTCACATCCCAGTGTAAGAAGTGCTCCTGGTAAGGATGCTATAGGCAGGGCTTTAAAGGGTCTGAAGTGAAGGATTCCATAATCTATTTTGCTACTTTAGCACTGGATTATTTTGAGCTGAAAACAATTGATGAAAAGAGAACTAATAAGCCGGGCATGGTGGCACATGTCTGTAATCCCAGCACTCGGGAGGCTGAGGCAGGAGGATTATTGTGAGTTCAAGACCATCCTGAGCTACAAAGTGAGCTTAAGGCCAGCCTGAACTGCATACTGAGACCCTGTCTCAAAAAAAGACCGAAAAAAAAAAAAAAAAAGAGAACTAATAAAAGAGCTCTCTTTTCTCTCCTTCCCTTCACTCCCCTTCCCTGTTTTCCTCCTTTTCCTCTATCTCTTTCTCCCTTTCCCCTTGCTCTGCTCACTCTTTTCTTCTTCATCTCTCCATCCTCTTCTTCCACCTGGCCCCCCTAAATATGGTAAAGATTTCCTACCTTTTGAAAAGTACAGATGTTGATCACCAGAGACTCCAGCTTGGCTTAAGGATCAAAAAACTGAATTACATTAGCTTTCCTATATATTTGCCCTCCAACAATTTATCACCCTAGAAACACAGTTGTGTTTTGGTCTTATTACTTCTCCAGTAATGTATTTTCTTTTGTTACAATGCTCTGTAGCCCAACTTCTTTTTTTTTTTTTTTTTTTTTTTGTCTTTTTGAGACAGGGTCTCACTATGCAGTTCAGGCTGGCCTTAAGCTCACTTTGTAGCTCAGGCTGGTCTCGAACTCACAACAATCCTCCTGCCTCAGTCTTCTGAGTGCTGGGATTACAGGCATGCGCCACCATGCCCGGCTGTAGCCCAACTTCTGATGCTCCTTTGTGTTGCATATCTCTGTATATGTCTGGTGCGCATGTTAATAAATTTCTGTTTGCTGTTAAATTTTTTTCATTTTTTTTTGTAATTAGGACAGGGTCTGTGGGATCTACAGGTCTCACTACTAGATTGGACTTGTAGTGGTTCTCCTGTGTTCAGCCTCCCAAGTTCTGGGATTACAGATTACAGGCATGCACCACCATGCCCATGCCCAGTCTTAGTTGCCATCTCAGCGCTCCCTGGAGATGGGGTTGGCATGGCCCGCTGGGGATTAACCTCTGCCACTGCACTCTGACTCAGTAGGCTCATTAGTTTGCTGAGCTATCAGGCCAGCCCCAGCATTTTATGTTATATTTATAGTCATTCTATGACACAAAGGCTTATTATATAACTCAGAGAAGCTATTGCACAGCTAGCAGGTTAAAAGCCAGTCTGGTGACCAAAGGTCTGGAATGTGCATCACATGTTGTATCACCTTTTCTTTTTCTTTTATTTTATTTTTACTTATTTATTTATTTATTTATTTTGCAGTACTGGAGATTGAACTCAGGACCTTGCGCTTGTCAGGCAAGTGTCTGTTCTACTGAGCTAACTCCCCAGCCCCCGCTTTTTCATTTTAGTCCGTTAATAGCTTTGTGACATGCCCACTATGTGAGTCCTCTTAGGATCTTGCTTTTTCTTCATAGCTTCTGATATAGGAGCAAGCAGCAGTGAAGAGGTCCCCTACATTTTTTGTTCAGGGGCAGGTTGGGAGCCCTACCCTGGCACCCCTAAGACTAGGAGTGAAGAACAGGTTGCTTGGATGTGTTCTGGGACAGGTGTCCCAGTCCTGTCCTCTGCACGTTCACTGAAGGAAATGGCAGGAGAGTACTTGTTTGGATCAGAGATTTCTTTTTCTGCTTTTTTTTTTTAAGTTATTTATTTAGATGCTATTGATTATTATTATTATTTTTTTTGTATGTGTGTGTGTATTGAGAGTTGTGCTCAGTTCCTTCACATTATAGACACATACTGTACCACTGAGCTGTACCCCCCAAGAGCCCTGTAAGTTTATTTTTTAACTGACATATAAAAAGTACATATTAATGGGCTATTCATGTGATGTTTCAAAACGTGTACATCATAGAATGTTTAAATCAGGTTAAACATATCTACTTAATTATATTTCTTTATGGTGAGAATGTTCAAAATTCTTCTAGCTTTTTAAAGCATGCATTTGGCCAGGTGTGATGAGGCCGAGGGAGGATTGCAAATTCAAGCTCTTCCAAGACAACTTAGCAACTTAGTGTGACTCTGTCCTCCAACAAAAGGAAGAGGGGTTGACTAGGGATATAGCTCACTTTAGAGGCTTTGGGTTCAGTCCTCAGTGCCACCAAAGAAAGTACATTGTAGTTAACCTACTATGCAATAATACATTACAACTTTATTTTTGTAGTGCCGGAGATTGAACATGGCCTTGGGCATGCTAGCACTTTAGTGCTAATTTGCATCCCTAGTCCTATTTGTTTATTCTGAGGTTAGATCTCGCTAAATTTCCAAGTTGCCCTTAAACTTTGATCCTCCCGCCTTAGCCTCTGAGTAGCTAGGATTATAGACACGTGCTACTATACATTGCTACATCAGAGCTCCTTGCCCCTCCTACTCTCCCTGGCCATTGATAATCATGTACCTCTTCTCAACTGTGATGGGTCAGAGGTTCTAAGGAGGAGGGTGCTAGTTCCAGCTCAGCAGCCACAGGGGAGGTACTTTCCTGGGAAGCTGATGACTTCCACTCACATGACTTCTTTGGAGAGACTGCATTGGCCCTGTCCTTGATCTTGGAAGTGTGGAACAGCTCAGCCTTGGATGCCAAGTTCTTTTGGGAAGCCTGCAGCTGCAGCCTTTTCCTTTGTGACCTGGCAGCTGTGGATGGCGATCTCTGGGACTGTGGAACAGCTGACTTCAGTGCTCTTTTTGAGAAATTCTAGCTGCCCCTAGTACTGCCAGCAGCTCCAACTACACAAAAACTACAGTGGTCTAATCAATGCTTGTGAAGCTGGCTAGTTGGAGCCTGACTTGTGAACTCTGGCAGACTACCCTGATAGAATTTTGCTAGGGCAGGCATCTGTTGTGCATATTAGGCTTGCCAAGCACTGCCTTTGTGTAGAGTTGGCTGCAGTGTCTTGACTCCATGGTGGAAGCTATACCATATCTCCTTGCATGGGAGCGATACTATATTGCCCTGCCTCACAAATGCTGACTTGGTGGTGGCATGTACCGTGGGGTTTGGAGTCGTTCTGGCCTCTTCTGGGGCTGGAGCTGCTGCTGGAAGTTTTCTGTGCTGTGTCTGCATGGCTCGTAGAAAGCCTACTTTTCCCTTCATGTTCTTTGTTGGGTTGTACACCACATGAGTTATTTATTAAAAACCTGGACACAGATTAACTTTTCCACTTATTTTGTTGAACATGGCCTCAGTCTTCTACAGTTGAGAAATGCTAATTTTCTTTCTTCAAGCTTGAAGAAACTTTTTAGCACACTCTTTTCTTTCTTTGTTTCTTTTTGTACTGGAAATCAAACTCAAAGTCTCATACTTGCCAGGTGGCATTGCACCACTTAGATATATCCCTGGCCCCAATACACTCTTCCATCCCTTGAGATTGTCAGCAGAAATCCTACCTTTGCCATACATAACTGTTTAGGAGCTTGGCCCCATCTTTAGGGCCTGCACTTTCCTCCCAAAGCTTGCATTGAATGCCCCACTGAGCCTTCTGCAGATGGCAGGTCCTGTTCCACCTTGGCTGGGTTCAGCAAGCAACAGAAAGTGTTCTACCATGGAGGGCATGTCGCCTTGAAGCTGTGCACCCCCTCCCTCTCCCTTAAGTTATGTTTAGTTTCAAGGATGACTATGTGACTGGGGTAGTGTTCTCTGCTTAGGGCACAGATTTGGGCCACTTAGTAAGGATGGGGTGGCCTTGGTCTTTACCCAGGGGGGGCGGGGGTTGTGTTCTCCCTGATGCTGAAGCCTGGAACTTGGCTTAGCTTTTAGGCATTGGATCTCTGAACTTCTAAATGTTAAGGAGAATTCATTTTTCTTTGAATCCACAGTAAGACCTAAGACATTGTGGAGGACTCCCAGCTGATCTGTATGGCTATTTTGGTTTACCCATCATTGCAGCAGGTATTGTCTCTTCTTTAAGGGTAAAGATTTCAAATTGTCCAACTCAGAGAGTCGCCCAGGACTAAGGGGATAGTGGGAAGAGAGTTCTCTAGCTAGCTTGGCCAGAGAAATTTCTTTCTTTCTGAAGAGACATGGAAGTTTTTATGAGTTTATGTGATCCCTTACAGGATTGTTCCCATTCAGCCCAGCTTTCTGGGGCTCTCATCTTCTAAAAGCTGGCATTTTCTGTATTGAATGGTGGCCTTCTCAGCTGCCATGTTCTGATCTGCATTTGCCAGCATCTCCTTTGTCCAGCATTCTGATTCAGCAGTCCCAGTGGTGGCCTCATTCTACATCTTGAGTTATCCAACTCTACATTTGTCCTTCAGGTGTCTAATGCCATTACGTCTTCAATTTCCTATCTGTGCATCTCTCTGTTGTGAGGGCTGAGGCTGTACAGTGCCCACCAACAGAGCTATGATGAGCCCCTGTATGGGCAGAACGTTCAGCAAGATGATGTGTTTGGGTGGTGGAGACACTGAGAAATGAGATTTAAAAATCTTTTATATGTAGTGAGATGGTGAAGTCACAGCAAAGAAGAGGGCAAGGCATAGGAGCAGCTTTTGGCTTTGCCCATCTCCTGGTTCTGAGGCTGTCTCCTCTCACCCTTGTTCTTAGGGTTTCAAGAAACTTAGAACATATGGTAATAGTAAATAGAGCTCTTGTTTTGTCTAAGGTACCATTTTCCTTTTT
>PVKA01040379.1:0-18805 GCA_004027165.1 Ctenomys sociabilis | reverse complement strand
CGTGGGCCGGTAGCGTGCGGGATACCCGTTGCAGGTGTAGCTGACGATGAGGCTGCTCTTGCCCACCGCGCCGTCGCCCACCAGCACACACTTGATGCCCAGCTCCGGGGGTGCGCTGCGCCGCCGCGGAGAGGGGCTCGGGGCGCGCAACGGGGGCGGCTCGTCCTCGCTCAGCTCCCGCGGCGGCATGGCCCGCGTCAGGGGCAGCAGAGGGGCCAGCCCGGCCCAGGCTCCGCGGCGCTCGGGGACCAGGTTCCGCTGGCTGCCGCTGCCAGTCTGCGTCGGCAGGGCTCTGCAAACCCTTTTGGCCCAGCTCTCAGCGTCCAGTTGCAGGAACCATTTCAGACCTCCACTCTGCTGTGTTCACGTGGCAGACAGGCAAGATGTGGTGTGCATCCCAGTTCCCGGCACAGAAACATGGGGTGGAGCTCCTGGTCCTTGGACGCACATGGGGACTGGCTGGGGGCAGCCGCAGCCTCTAGGATCGTGGGCTCTGCCCCTCCCCCTCCTGCCCCGGGTTCTGCCCGACCCCACGGCCTTGGCCTGACCCTGCTCTGGACGGGCCACGCTGGGAAGCCGAGGTGGGCATCTAGGAAGCCCCAGCAAGCCTGCCCATGCCCTCACTGCCCACGCCGTCTTGGCAGACTCGCCTCAGCGATTTCCTCCTGTCTTTCTCTGTTTGGTTCTCTGGGGTCTCGCTCTCATATGAAGCCAAGTAAAGACCTAGACAGAAAGCACGTGAGATTATGCAAGATGGTTGATGGCCGTGACCTGTTGTATGCCTGACCTGGCCGCCCTCTGTAGATTCACGTAGCTGTGAGCAATGACAGGGGAGCGCCCAGGGACCTCTTACTTCACGCCCCCTGATGGTAACCACCTGCAAAGCTACAGGGGAGCGACTTGGCAGTGCCAGGGACATGCCATGCGCACAGCAGAAGCTGCGCCTCAGATTTTGAATTTGGATCTTCTCCTGGCCTGGTGAGATGGGAATGATCCGCCTCACCACGCCGGACAGCGGCAGCGAGCGCAGCCCCATGGCCCGCGGGTTGCCCTGCCTGTCGGCTGAACTCCTGGTCTGGTCTCCATTTATGCAGTTTGCCTCTGTCTCCTCCTGTCTCTATCTCTCTCACCTATTTGTTTATCTCTCACCTATCTATGTGTTGAGAAATCTCTAAATTGCTCGGGCTGGGCTCCTGCGTGCGCTCCTCCTGCCTCAGCTTCCCAGAGCTCTGGGATTATAGGCATTGCCACCACGCCTGGCTTCTTCGATCATTTTAGGAATGTCTGTGAAGGGAGTCATATGGCATGCCACTTTGGGCTTGGCTTCTCCACTCAGTGAGACGCCCTGGACATGGGTGCACGCTGTCAGCGAGTCAGCAGCGGGGTCCTTTCTGTGCACACAGTGGGCGGTGTGGATGCATCACAGGCTGTTTAGCCATTCACCCACCCGCTGGAGGACATCTGGTTGTTTCTAGTTCCTGGCTATGAAGAGTAAAGCAGCGATAAGCCTCAGGGAAGACGCTGTTCTGCTTTGGGAGGATGACTATTCACTTGTCTGGAGTACATAAAAGGCCAAGAGCGCAATGACTAGGTCATGTGACAGTTACATGTTTTATTTTAGAAGAACAGCCTTCGGCTCTAGGCCCTGGCTTGCCCATGTAATGGCTCACATTCTAGAAAACCCTGCATGAGGGCAAACCATTGCTGCTGAAATGCGTTGGCCATACCTAACCCCTGACCCTCACAGCCGCAGCACACGCTAGACTGCAGCTCTGGTCCTTCCTCCCATGACAGGGACTTCGGCTCGGCACGGCTGCCCTTCACTGGGAGATGGTGTCAGGCTGCCACCAGCAGAGGAGAGATCCCCACGCCCACGCAAGCTGCAGCTGCCAGTGCAGGTGTTCTCGCGTTGCTCCCAACCCAGGTCCAGGGGTGGGAGGTGGAGCAGGGCTTCTCCTGATCTTACATTTAGGTCTGTGAACCATTTTGAGTTAACATTTTTTGTGGAGGGCGTCAAACTTATATTGGGCGTCTTTTAAATTTATGATGTCATAAATGTTCCAATATCTTGTGGAAAGGTTTTCTTGCCTCAAATGGATTGTTTTTGTTTATTTATTTATTTATTTATTTGGTATCAGGAATTTAACTCAAGACCTTGTGCTTGCCAGGCAAGCACTGTGCCTCTGAGCTATATTCCTGGCCCTGCATTTTTGTTAAAATGCCATCAGGCACATCTCTATGGGTCTGTTTATGAGTTTCCTATTTTGTTCCACCAATCTATCACCACACAGTCTTGATTACTAAGGCTACAGAATGTCAGCTTTAGAATAGGGAGATTGATTTCTTTCATTTTGTCTTTTTTTTCAGAATTGTTTTAACTATTCTAGTTCCTTTGCCTTTCCCTATAGACTTTGGGATAGTCTTGTATCTTACAAAAGATCTTCCTAGGGTTTTGATTGAACTCTCATAAAACTACTGGAATTTGGGAAGGGGAGTTGACATCTTTGTCACATTGTATCTTCTAATTCATGAATGTTATAGCTCTTCATTTATTTTTTGATCTCAGTACTATATGATTTTTTAATATCCAAATCTTATACATGTGTTGTAGGATTTGCACCTAAAATTTCATTTTTTGAGTGGTTGGAAATGGCACCAAACATACACTTTGTTTTCTAGTACTGCACTGAACTGAGAGTCTGCACTGAAGCAAGGATAGAAAAGGCACACAGGGCCACAGCCTGGGTCTGTCAGTAGCTTTTCTTTCTTTCTTTTTTTTTTTTTTAATGTGTTTTAGTACAGGGTATACAGAGTCTCACTACACAGATTGGACTTGTAGTGATCCTAGAGCTACCCCTGTTTTCAGCCTCCCAAGCACTTGGATTACAGGTGGGCGCCAGCACACCCAGTCTCAGTCATCTCCGTCTCAGCACTTCCCGGGAGTAGGGCCAGCCTGGCATTGCGGGGATGGAGCCCTGGTCTCTGCATTTGCCTAAGCGGGCTTTTAGTTCACTGAGCTATTTGGCTGGCCCTCTCAGTAGCTCTTTGTAGCATAAAGATAGCTCATGGTCATAACAGACAATCTGGACATTGTGGAACCACAAGCCATCTAGAAATACCAATGGGTAGCCTTTTGGGGTTTTTCCTATATGTTTGAAGATGTAATTGAAAATTAGGGGGTGGGGCTGGGGATAAAGCTCAGTGGAATAAGTGCCTGCCTGGCAAGAGCAAGGTTCTGAGTTTAATCCCAGTACCACACACACACACAAAATCAGGTGGTGTGTGTGTTGTGCATGTGCATGAATGCATGCATGCACACAGAGACAGAGTTGATCCTCATTATTCATGGGTTCTGAATTTGCAAATTTGCCCACAACCTGAATATGGTCTGTAACTCCAACAGCTCATATTGCTTTGCAGCCATTTATTTGTTCAGGTACACAGAGGTGTGAAAAAAATTGAGTCACTCCACATAAGCATTTCCAGCTGAGGTGGAACTAAAGGAGGTTCTACCCTCCTGTTTTGGTTCTCATGTCATCAACAAGTATTCTTTATCTATCTAATACTGTCCCCCATTTTCTGGTGTTTGGGAGGAGCAACATCAATGCTGAAAACCCTCCCAGGCACAGCACTGGTGTGTCCTGCAGTGCCCCAGGGACTGTCTGTCCCATAGAGCCCGGTGGATGAGCACCCTTCAGGCCACGCTACAGTGCAGATGACTTGGATGTGAATTAAAGAGTCCTCCAACATAAACACTTGTACAACAGTGTTATGTATGGATTGCTTGATGAATGCTATGACGAGAAGCTTGAATTTCCTGTAGGAGCAATGGTTTAGTCACAGCATTAATGACATTATTCTGGAACATAATGACCAACAACAATCGGAGTCAGTTCTCTGCAGCTAAGTATCTAAACTATAACTATGTACCTGTGTCATAAAGTATCCTTTGGAAAGATATTTTTTAATTTATGTGGGACATGCATTATACATGTATCATAGTTTACAAGATCAAATCTAAACTAGCTTAAATGTGCAAGTTACAACTGCTGGCATAATTTTCAGTAAAGGGGAAGATGGAATGAGGGAATTCCATCTTCAAATGATATAAAGGAAGAAGGAAAAAATAAATGGAAAATATGGACAGTGAATAGTACAATAGAGGACATCAGAAGAAATACTTATAGATAAGTACTTACAATTATAATTTTTTAATAAAAAGAAACCCTGGCCCTTGTCATTTTTAAGAGACATATTCTAAATTTCACTCAAGTAAAAAATAGGAGAACATATATGCAATAAATATCTATTCAGATGGTTCATGACTTATAGCGGCTTGGCTTAGTGATCTTTTGACTTTACATTGGGCTTTCCAGGACACGACCGTACTGCGAGGTGAGGCACATTGGCATTAATATTAGACAAAATTGATCTTTTTTAAAAAGGACTCTATTGCAAAAACACTAGAAGAGGTTAAAATGTACAAAATGATGCTGAATTTCTGAATTTCTGGTCAAGATTCTAAGCGTGTTTGCACTGTGTAACCTAGCTCCAGCGTGGGCAGAAGTCATCATGCGGGGGGGAGCCCCTTATCAGAGAAAGCTCCCCACACCATCGCAGTGGAAGGGCTTCACGATACAGCAGTGATTCTTGGGGCAGGGAAACTGGAAGGAAGGTGCAGACAAATCTGGGTGAAGTAATTCACATAGTTGAGGTAACAGACAATCATGAAAGCTCAATTACTCTAAACTATGCATTCTTCTAAAAATGTAGAAATCTAACAACACATTTTAAAGAAATCTATAGGTCAAAGATGAAATAATAATGAAATTAAAATGATACTGAAAATACTGGAAAACAAAATTTAGAGTCTGAAAATAAACAAATGAATACTTAAAGGGAAATGAATGTAATCTTTCATTCTTTTATTAGAAGAGTGAAAAGCTAAGAACAAGTTGCAATCCAGCATAAGAAATGAGAAAGGTCCAGGGATACAGCTCAGCAGTGCAGGCCCTGCCTGGCAAGTACAGAGTTGAAAAAGAAGAAATGAGAAAAAGAGCAGCAACAAACCTAGGGAAAGTAAGTGGAAGGAAACAGAGACTAGAGAATAAATAGATACAACAGTAAAGAAAATTGAGATCATAGGACCAACAGTCAAAAGTTCACGTGAAACATGACAAACTGATGGATCTGTGCAGTACAGATGAAGAAGAAAGGCAAGAAAAAAGTAATAAAGACTATTAAAGATGAATCAAATTGGGTGCCAAGGAATTCAGGTGACCCAGTGGTGCGGACTTCACGGACTTCACTGGCTCCGTGAATCTGGGGGATTCATCACCCAGCGTGGGGTGACCGAACCGAAGCATAATTTGCTGAATGTTTTTGTAGAAAACAAGCATTTGTGAACCAAAGTGCTGGTAACAGTTACCCTTGAATAATTACTATCATTAATAATTACTGCTAATTACTATTTCTGGACTTCTTTTTTTTTTTTTTGGCCGAACCGGGGATTGAACTCAGACCCTTGCACTTGCCAGGGAAGCACTTATCCTACTGAGCCATCTCCCCAGCCCTACTATTTCTATTAGTTACTATTAGTGATAGTTATTTGTGAATAATTCTATGTCTATGAATGTGAAAACTCAGTCAATATGGCCAAAATATACATTACAAAACAGACCTAAGAAGAAAAACCTAAATGGTCTTTTAACCACAAGAATAAACAAAGAAAAAATAAGAAAAACTTGAACCTGAACATAAAAATTATTCCTTGAAGAGTATTCCAGGCCCCAATATTTCACTGAAAGAGTCTATTCAATGTTCCAAGAAAGGGCAATTCCAACTTTTAATCCATAAATAAGTAGAATAAAGAGAATTGGGAAGCAAATGCCAGCCAAGAGCAGTGTCAGAAGGGAAAGTTACAGCTCAGTCCCAGCCATGGTCCCAACTGCAAACCCTACACCGAACCCTGGCACACCGAGCCCAAAGATGAGTAGAAAGGGGCTAGGCTGTGATTTTTCTCCCATTATGGCACAAAGCAATGAGTAAGCTGCCCAGTGAAAGAGAACAGCACGGGTGCCTCTTGGAATGCCCCCAGAGAGGCAAAACTTTTTAATTTTATCACATCTTTTTCATACCTAGTTGATGTGACAAAACTGGATCGCTTTTGCTGAGGCCAAGCCTGCTAGGTCTCTAGGGCGAGCACTTAGCTGACCAGTGCTGCCCACCTGCTGTCACAGGACTCTCACTTTCCAGACTAGCATTTGGCTCATATTTTCTTAAGAATGAACAAAACAAACCTGCCACTTCACAGAAAACAATTCATAGTATTTGTTGCCATTGCTAAAATCCAAGCTTTCAAGAGAAGATGGGGAACTTGTAAAACATGCATCTGTCCCTGGGCTTGACAGCTTCCAATATTTAGGTTTTCTGCAGGGCGGGAGATGGAAGCTAGGGTCTCAGGCAAGCCAGGCAGTGTGCCACCACTGAAGGAGGCCTGAACTGTTTTTAAATTGTGAGGGCAGGAGTGACAGTCACAGATGTGACTAAAGTACTACACAGTGATGTGTGCCAGTCTCCAGAAGATCTGACTATGTCTCTCCTGAATGACCCACATATGATGTCACAAAATCATGCGCTGAGAGGTCCAAGGCAGACCGATGGATGGCACGGCATGAATGGGAAGCTCGCTAACGTGCTTTTAGAGTTCATATCACACTGAAGGCTAAAAAGTACTGATTGCTGGGCTTTCCTACAGTAACTAGCAAGAACATTTACTTTCAACTACGTGTCTGAGTGAGGCTGGGCTTCCTTTAACCAAACAGTGTATATTGAGAGACTGAATGCAGAAGATAAGAGAATATCACTGTTTTCCATGAAGTCAGACATTACAGAGATATATGGAAATACTGTAAAACAATATCACTCTTCTCAGTAATTTTCTCTGGAAATACAGCTATGGTTCATCCAATATGTTAATTAGGTGAACATGTGATCAGTTATTATAGCTTTCTGTAAGTATTTTCAAAAGTCAGAGGTGTTAATGGATAACATAAGCGGTGCTAGGAGCAAGTCATGGGGCCAGAAGTGCCATGATGCCCTCTTTCCACTCATCTTTAGGCTCGGTGTGCTGGGGTTTGGTGTAGGGTTTGCACTTGGGACCATGGCTGGGACTGAGTTGTAACTTTCCCTTCTGACACTGCTTTTGGCTGGCATTTGCTTCCCAATTCTCTTTATTCTGGATTAAAAATTGGAATTGCCCTTTCTTGGAACATTGCATAGACTCTTTCAGTGAAATATTGGGGCCTGGAATACTCTTCAAGGAATAATTTTTATGTTCAGGTTCAAGTTTTTCTTATTTTTTCTTTGTTCATTCTTGTGGTTAAAAGACCATTTAGTGGTTAAAAGACCATAGTTTTTATGCAGGTAAAGGGGATCTGAGCACGAGCCATTTGAGAAGTGAAGCCCTGGGAAAATGTGCACCCCGTGTGCCGCAGAAACCCGGTCAGAGGGCTCACTGCGGCCACGCTCACAACAGCAAAGTGAGAACACAAGTGGGGTGGGATAACTGAGCCTCGAAGTCCCGACACACGCTTTACAAATGCAAAGAAACACCAGAAATGGGACACATCACTCAGAAGACCAGAACCCTCCCCGGTGGGCGGGTCTCCTTCCTGTGTCCTCCATCCCATTCGTAGAGATTGTTCACTCACTCAGGTGAACAGAGAGCGCCAGGAAGGTTTTGCTTTGTCAGGTCACAAACGGTCACAGCCTTTTGTCTTCATCACTACTTTTTCTCTTGGGTAATTGGATGTACAGAGCTTAAGGTGGCTGTCTATTTATTTGTTGTTGTTTTAAGACAGGGTCTCCTATGTAATTTAGCATGGTCTTGAACTCACTATGTAGCCCAGGTTGCTCTTGAACTCACAGAAATTCTGCCTCAGCCTCTCGTGCTGGGATTACAGGTGTGCGCCCCCACATCCTACTAAGGTAGCCTTACTTTAGCTGTCTGGTGGATGCATTATACTTTTTAACCCACTCCCTATGAACAAGTTGCTTCTGTCTTTGGCCACAACAAGCCCTATATATCCCAAGTATCCCTGCATGCCCATCTTGTGCACAGATGCGTAGCATAAATGATGAGCTGTGAACATTTGGATCCAGGATGTAAATGTGCTTTTACTTGTTTATTTGGTGCTTGGGATGGACCGCAAGGCTTCGTGCATCCTAGTCCAGCGCTGCTGGGCAGAGCTCTGTCCCCAGGCAAGGCGCCCTGGCCCACCACTCTCTGGAGCCCTTAGTCCCTCTCGCCTGCTGCCCCACACCCACCACTCTTTCCTACTGCGGGACCCTCGCTCATTTGAGAGGTGTGATGCAGTCCCATACTACAGAGCTCAGCTCCTGTTTTTTCCAGTCGTGGTGATTGCATCCGGGGCCTTTGCGGTGAACTACACCCCCAACTTTCTATATTTTTAATTTTGAGCCAGGGTCTCGCTAGATCATTAAACTTTCCAGGCTGTGCTTGGACTTGTGATATTCCTGCTTCAACGTCCCAGACTGCAGCGGGGCCCACCTTAATAACGGTGAGGACACAAAACAGTGTTCCATCCAGAGTAGGCTGCGCCACCGGTCACATCTGTCCTGTTCCGCCACTCGCACGGCCTGAGCGCTTCCCCACGCAACCGCTAGAGGGCGCCCGGCTCCTCCGCCAGAGCCCAGCATCTGCCGGCCGACCCCTGCGGCCGCACCTGTGTACTAATCTGTGCCCACCCGCGAGCACTCGCACCCCCACCCACCTGAGCCCCTCCCGCACACCCGGGTCTCCTGCACCCCTTACGGACCACCCCGCTTTCTCCACCCGCGACCCCCACCCCTATGCTCCGTCCCGCAGCTGCCCCAACGCACGCCCACCTGTGCGCTGCTCCGCGCGCTCCTGCTTGAGAAAGCCTCCGCGAACTCCTCGGGCCCGATGCGTCGTAGCAGCTCCTGTGGGCAGAGGGGCGGCCTCAGTCGGTCCCTGCACTGCCCAGGGCCCGCCGCACCCGCTGGGGAGTCTGCCTCAGCGGTCCGGCGGGGGCCCGCAAGCGGCCCTCGGAAGCCTGTCGATGGCCGCAGCCCTTGGTCGCCCCGCTGGCTAAGGCTCACACGCTCACCAGCTCCACGTGGGTCAGCTGCTGCGCCAGCGTGTAGGGGTCGCTGCAGACACCGAGGAGCTCCCTGTGGACAGAGGCCTGCGGCTTGGCCCGGTAGGTGATGGGCTTGTCTGTGCCCACTAGGCCCTCGGGCCCCTGGTCCAGCGCGGCCAGTTTCTGGTGCAGAGCCTGCAGGAGCTGCTCCATCCTCTTCCAGTAGGCCTGGGGGCGAGGGGCGCTCAGCCTCTGCATCTTTTTCGTTTTGAGCCCCACGGAGGCCAAGGCTGCTCCTTGGGGCCTCTGGAAGGGTCCGGCACAGCGTGGTGCTGTGACCTTCTGCCAAGAGCGTGGGCTCAGAACCAGTCCTGGAAGGAAGCTACAGGCCCACATCAGGCACCCCGACTTCCTGAGCTCATGCAGAGTGGGGTTTGTGCTGCCGAGAGGTAGACTAAAGGAGGACGGCTTAAAATAGGCCTCCTGCTTGGGTCCAGTGTGGGCCCAGCTTTCATCCCCTTCCTTGGCCCTGCCAGAAGCACCCGGGAAAACAGAGAACTCTTCTAGGATTGGGGTGCTTATTCCCTCACAGAGGGGCTCACACGGGCCACCTCTGTATTATGGTCAGCTCAGGACTCACATGTGCGGTAAAGAATTCCTGTTGAAACCCCTCAGCTCTGCTCAGAGGGACAGATGGCTTCCCAACACTGGGCCACACCTTGGGCAGGTGCAGGGACAGAGACCTTGGCCCTTTCTGCAGGGCCATCTGCCTTTCTACCTTAGGGGAGAGACCCTTGTTGCTAAGGGACATTGCTGTCAGCCCAGCTGGGCTGGCTGAGTGGGAGGGCAGCAGGTCCCCCAGGCCCCTGAGCACATGAACCTATAGCCTTATTGCTGCCACTCCCCTCAGCCACCAGGTCCCGAAACCCTCCCATGCAGCAGTTTCTCAGGTCTCATTCCTGTAGCTGCCTGAGTTCCCTGGGCGATGGCAAAGGCCACCAGGCACCACACACTGGCTGGAGTCATCCAGACACTGTCTTCTCTCACATGTCTACCATCATCTCTGTGGGCCAGGCCCTCTGTTCACACCAGCCTCTAGGAAGATTCTCCCCGCCCACATGGGCTCTGGTCTCTATCTCCAGTCAGATGAGGCCCACCTCCCCCTTAGAGTGTTTCCATGGCATTCCTGGCTGTGAGGCCCTGAGTCCACTTCTGGCCACCCTTGATGGCTTCACTCTCCCTTTGCCCCCCTGTGCTCTGGACACAGGCAATTCCTGGATTCCTTTTTCATTTACCCTGGGGCCTCTAGAAGGGCCCAGTGTGCTTCCTTGCAGATGTGCCACTCATCCCCTTGTGTGCCCTTCTCTGCTGGGGACACGTGTGGCGCCTGTCATAGCACCTGCCCAGCTAGAATTCAGACCACTGCAGAGGCTGCTCCAGACTCATGTCTTCCCTCCCCACGGTTTATGCCCAGCTCATAGCGGACCCACTCATAGCAGTCCTACTCAGTGGGTCCCACTGGCACCCACAGATCTGCCAGTGCAATCTCTCTCCCTCCCTCCTTCCTAATGTTCACTACCCATCTACTGTCCCTCCACCCAACCACTCTTCCTGTCTTCTTGTCCCATCTTCTCATCAGTCTTTCAACATCCGTTCATCCATAAATCCTCTGCAAGTGACACAAACACCTACCCTCTTCCTATCAATAAAAAGTAGCCAACTGCCCAGCCAGCCACACAGCCTGCAGTCTGCTTCTGTGTCCACCTCCCTTGCCCGTCCACCAGCCACCAACTCTTCTGGGGCCCACTGTGCTGCATCCAAAAGCCAGACCCTGATCCTGAAATAGGTTGGAGATGTGGAGGAGGGACAGGAGACATCCTCACTGCACAGTGGCCTCAGAACCACTCACTGACTCACCCAGGAACTGCCCCTCTGAGCCCCTGAGACCTTGGACAATACAGCCTCCTGTTGTCCAGCCTGCCTTAGTGTTTTCCTCTATCACTCTGGAGCATGTTGCTTGCTCCCAGCCTGCCAGGTTTGCTGTCCTTCCAGAACAGGTGACACATCAGCCTTCATCCTCCCCCCAAATGTCCTCTCCTTCCATCAAAATGAACAGTGTGCTTTGGTGCCCATGAACAGGGTCCTGGGGACCTGGGAAGCCTTCCCCTGCCAACCACCAGGAGACATCTGAAACCCTGCAGGGGCCTTCCTCATGTTCTCACAGCTCTTAAAGGGGAAATTTTTGTTCCTCTTGCAATCAGAAGTGAAATTAAGGCTTATTTTCCTGAAATTTCTCTCCCCAGGGAGATGCAGCCAGGAATGCAGAGCCGAGTGGGACACAGGCACTTACACCTCTGAAGCCACAAAGGTTTCTAAGTGTCAAGGTCATGTTCACCTCTAGCGTGCTTCGGGCTGTAGGAGGGTCCTCCACTGCACAGTTCACAGGTGAACCCTAGGACTGAGCAGATCTGAGGAGGGTCTGTCTGAGGGTGGTTGGTTTGCTCAGCTTGTTGTCCTTTGGTTCACAGCAGAGCCCTTTCCCTGCAGGTCCCTGGCCAGGTACACTGGCTCCCAGGCTAGCTCTGGACAGGCACAAGGCCCAGGAAGTAGAACACACTGAGTAGCCTACTAGGTCATAGGTCAACAGCCTGACTGAGGGTCTCCAAGAACCCTGGCTATCTTATGCCATCGATGACAACAGGCCAGGAGAGAGGTCAAGAAGCCAGGCCTAGAACCAGAGGCCTTTGTTTTCCTCCTGCTGAGGTGGGTGTGGGTGCCCAGGATGAGAGGCTGTGGGGGGAAGGGAGCCCGCTCTGCTTGCTCACCTCATCACACGGGGCAGTGCGGCCCACCACGTCCTTCAGGTGCCCAATGGCTGACTCCTCCTGGAAATCCCGCGGGAAGGTCTCTGTCCACTCTGCCAGCAATTTGAGCAGTTTGGGGCCAAACTTCTGGACCCGGGCCTGTAAGACAAGCAGAGTGCTGGAGTCAAGCAGGGTGAGGGGTAAAGTGGGGTTGGCCTCCCTGTGTGTGTGCTGTGCCCTAGGCCCATCGAGGCTGGGCATGGAAGGGCAGAGGGGCCTGGCACATAGTTTTGAGGCTGGACAACCTCTGCCTACTGGCCATCCCACATCCCTTCTCCTATACCCAGTGTCCCCTGCAGACTCCTCCTTCCAGCACACTGTCTTGGGGGAGATGAGCCCACACAGGGAACACAGAAGGCCCGTCCTGTGTGAAGACTAAGCCACGTCCCTGTGCCTGGGACTTGCATTAGCCCTGAGAAGAAATTGCCTCCTCTTTCTATGCAGTTGGGAAGGATGGACAGTGACCCCACTGACTGAGGCCACTTGTCTCCACTTGAGAACGGAGGGAGACAGAGTGAGGTCTCCAGGTCTAGGTGAAACCAGTGGCTCAGAGTGAGAAAGACCAGATTTTAGTGTCACTGGATCCCGGAGCAAGAAGAACCCGAGATTTGGTGGTTATAAGAGACAATCTGTCCCTTTGCCAGTTGAAATTGGGCTTCTGACATGGAAACCAAGCCAAACTGACATCTAAACACATTGCCAAGCATGTATGCTGAGCCCAGGAAAGAGGAAGGGTTGCAAGGAGCCCCGAGGAGACTGAGCCATCCACAGACCCCATGCAGAAGGGATGTGGTGGGGGAAGCAAGCCAGCAGAGCTGTCAGGCCACGCCAGGACACAGACAGTGGGATCTGGTTGGCTGGACTTTGGGGACACAGGGAAGGGCTCAGTGTTAGCTCAGGGCTCCTGGGGACTTCGTGAACCTGCACAGGAAGCTGCCCAGGTTTGTAGGAACCAGGTGCATCTTCCAGGCCCTGGACTTCATGCAGATCAGAGCCCCTCGGGCTCCTTGTCAGGACAGTGACAGCACAGCCTTCAGAGAGGCAGAAGCAAGACTTCTGGAAGCCCGGACCTTACTTTGTCCAGCATCAGCTGGTCCAGCTGCTGCTGCTCAATGCACAGGTGGCAGAACCAGGCCAGGAGCTCTTGGGGCTCAATGAAGAGGTGAGCGCTCAGCAGGAAGGAGAAGACGTAAGCTTTCTGCAGGGGATGGGCAAGACAAATGGTCCACTCACAAGGGCATGGGTAAGGGCCACCTCCCCAGGCCAGGCTGCTCCCAGCCCTGCTGCCAGCCCCACACCTGTGGGCCCACTGGGCAGCTCACCTACCTCGAGGCAGTAGTTGGCTGTGGGCACCAACAGGTGCTGGATCAGGGTGTCCAGAGAGGCTTCCATCCAGGAGGGGCTGCCTAGTCTGCTCACCATCTGTGGGCACTGTAGGGGGCAGGCTGAGGCTGCCTGGGGTGACCATGTCAGAGGTGCTCAGCATCTGGGGCATGCCTGCCTGCAACAGCAAAGAGCAGTTGGGGTACGCTTGAGCTGGGGCCTACTGGTTCCCTGGGGTCCCCTCTGCCTCGACATCCGTGCAAGTCCAGGGATTACTTCCCCTTCTTCTTCAACTTGCGGCCCCCAGGCTTCCCCTCAGAGTGCAGCCATCACTTTTCTGCTGACCTCATCCTCTTAGGGGAAGACATTTTCCGGATCCCTCCCAGAAAGGTTGCTTTCAACAAGTCCTACATTAGTCTCTTCCTCCCTGCCCCAGGCTACAAAGGTTGGTTCAGAGATCAACCTGACCCACATGGGCAGAGAGTGGAGCATAGGCATCACCCAGAACTGCTCTGGCACCCAGAGGCCCCTGCGCTGGTGAATGCAAGCTGACATGGGTTGGGCCATCTGGTCACTTTGAGGGCCCAGGAGAACGAGTGCAGTGCCAAGTGCAGTACGGAGACCTTGTTGTGCATAGCTGCTCGGGGGACTTGTGACAGCATCTGGTCATGCTGGAGTCTTCCCAGGAGCACTCTGGCTGGCACTTGGGTACTCTGGGATTCTGACCAGCTGGCTGTCCAGCTCTGGCCAGTCCCTCTCCATGTTCTTAGCGCCATGGGCACTCTTCCCAAACACACTGTCCCACTGTGTTCACGCCTTAGGCCTCTAAACGTGGCTGCATGCCTTTTCCCATGGGGTCCTCCCACTCCTCCGCAGAGTCAGCCCAGGCCAGGCCTGACCTGCTCAGGGCTCCTGTTAGCCTGGGGGTGCTGGGAGCTTCTGTCTGTGCCCGGCATGGAGGAAGGTCAATGTGATGGTCATGGTGACCACTGCACCCACACCTCCAGACCAAGCTGGGGCACACCCTCTGCGCCTGCTGTGGGCACAGACACACCTGATATGGACACACTCCTGACCCTTGGGGTCTCTGTCCACTTCCTATAGTCTGTCCTCCTGGAAAGAGGGGCCCTAAAAGAGGGTCCTGCCTCACCCCTCATCCTGTGCGGCCCAGAGGCATGGGGCTGGCAGCAGGGCTGGGAGCGGCCTGGCCTGGGGAGGCAAGCTCAAGGATGCACCTGCCCATGCCCTTCTGAGTGAACCATTGTCTTGCCTGTCTCCTGCAGAAAGCCTCCATGTTCTCCCTCCTGCTGAGTGCTTGCCTCTTCATTGAGCCCCAAGAGCTCCTGGCCCGGGTCTGCCACCTGTGAGCTGAGCAGCCGGGCGCTCAGCCAGCCTGACCCTGGATGTCCAGATGCTGAGTCCTCAGTCATGGGGTCCAGGCGCCATTGTGACCTCCTAGGATTCATTGTCCCCCTGCTCACCTCACTCAGCTGCCACGACTGTCTTTTCAGCCCAGAGAGGCCCTACCCTGCACTGAATGTGGGCTCAGAGGGAGCTTTGGAGGGCTGGCCTGGGCCCCAAGGGCCTGGGGAGCTGGCTGGGTGGTGGCTGGAGGAGTGTGGTCTGGGCCCTGTTGATAGTGGAGCATTATTCTCACTGTCTCTGTCCAGCTGTAGACATTCAGTCTCCAGCCAGTCAGACTGTACCATCTCATAAGGCCACCTCCTAGCCACCCCATGTGGGCTCATGGGGCTGGGGCTGCTCCAGGAAGTGGTGGCCAGCTCTGAGGCAGGTGTCAGCTCTGCCTTTTCCTGGGGCCAGACTCCAACACCATAGGACAAGGTCTGCTGTCCTCTGCTCCCACCTGCCAGAGGTCTGGCACCTCACCCTGCAGCCTTGGGCCTGTCCCAGCCCCAGCCCCATTTTCTTGAAGATGAGCAGGGTAGACTTTCCCTGCAAGCCAGAGCAACATCGCCCTGCAGTGGGAGGAAGTGTCCTTTGAGAGAGGAGCCCACAGCTGCAGAGTACCTGGGCCAGGTGTGGAATGGGTGCCAGGGTGCCAGGGATGGGGCTGGGAAGCTGCAGTGTCCTCGGACCCAGCTGTGCCTAAAGTGACAATAGTGACCAAAGTAGCTACAGTGGTATCATGGTTTGGGGTTTTTGCAAGGTGAACAATATAGTACAGGGCACATTGTACAATAGTATTTTATAATGAATTACTGAAGAATCATATACTACAAGTGCAGGAAATCTATCCACACAATGAATCCAGCTGAAGGTCTAGAGCTTATCACAATGCCTCCCACCAGTCCAACTGGAGGCCTAGAGCCCACAAAGTCTCATGATGGCCCACTTCATGGATCTGTGCTGGAAAGGCCCAAAGGTTAGTGGTGGGAGCTAGGAAGTCTATGCCAGTGGGATGAAGGGTCTGTGCTAGCAGGCTGCGGGATCTGAACTGCAGCTAGGGAGCAATGCTCAGGGGGACAACCAGAGCTCCCCCAAAAGTACCACAGCTATCCTCAGCAAGAGTGAGATCCTGAGCTCCTCCAGCAATGGGAAAGACAAGTTCTCATCAAGAAAGCCAATATGGGGACCAGGGAGATGGCTCAGTAGAATAAGTGCTTGCCTGGCAAGCATAATGGTTTGAGTTCAATTCCCGGGTTTGAGAAAAAAAAAAAAAAAAAAAAAAAAAAGCAAGCCAGTGTGACAAGCTTCTCCATGAGGCTGAGCAGGGCAACATCTTCCCCTCCAGAGCCAGGAAGTGATGCTCAAGATGAGGACCGAAGCTCCTCCAAAGTTCATTGGGAAAGTCAGCATGACAAGGTTCTCCAGCAGAACAACACACGAGAGCCAGCAGCTTCCAACAGCTTCTCCAAACAGCATCCCTAACAGTGTTCCAGAAGCTTCTCCTGTTCTGTCTTTATGCTGCTGGCAACAACCCTCAGGCGGGACTCCCACACCGAGTACCATGCTAGTTTAATTTATCTGGGTGAAGTAAGTTGACCACCTGATAGAAATCCACTACAAGTGGTTAAAGTAGCTATGTGGCAGCTCACACCGGGGTCCAGGAAAGGCTGTAAACCAGCATGACCACACAGATCCCCAGACAGGGGATGAACCACCAGTGCCCTCAGGCCTGCAAACACTTGTAGGCTCCCAGCTGCTCTCAGTGGACAGGCTTGTCCTCCACCATCCTGCTGTTGTCTGGGGTCACAGTCATTCAGTGGCACTGGAGTGACTTCTGGCACTGTCCCCAGCACTGGGGACCTCACAGATCTGGTGGAGGGGGGCAAAGAGCACACAGATGGCACTGTGCACAGTCCATCCCACTGAGACACAGGGAAGGCAGGGTGCTGGGAAGCAGCCCAAGCAGCACCCAGCCAGGCTGGCCATGCCCCTCAGGCCCCCATGTGTGGCCCTTCTATACTATAGCGGACCTTTCTATTTCCTTATTTCTCTTCTCATTTATGTATGCAAGGACGAAGACATATAAATATATGTCGTCCCTTTTCTGCTTTACCATATAGAAAAGCAGCAGCGTCCACACCTTCCACTGTGTACTTTGGAGATCTTCCTGTGGCAACAGGCTTTCCTGTGTGTTTTTAGGTATCTCAAAGCATCCCATTGTTTGGGTGTTGAGGAATAATTTAAAGACCTGATGACGGAGGCTAGATGGAGAGCTCTGTGGTGCAGGGCTTGCCTGGCAGGTGCAAGGGCCCAGGTCTGAGGAACAATGCTGCAAAACAACACAAGCAAAACCTGTGAAGCAGTCCACAGATGCATGGGTGGGCAAGTGCAGTACAGTCTGTCCATGCGGGGGGAGGTGCTGCAACCTTAAGAAGCAAGCGCTGAGTCGCAGTTTAGATCTGGACGGCCCCCTACCTTTACCTGTGGCTGGGTGGGGCCTGCCTCAGGTGGTGTTGGGGTCCTGCCTGGCGGCTCCTCTTCCTACCCTGACTCCGTGCCTGCCCCACGCTCGTAGCAGCTTTCCTCCACATGACTGAAGCAAACCTCTCCTCTCTGAAGCAAGGGGCACTGGGCATTTGTTCCAGCCCTGAGAAAAGTGGTAACACATGGAAGACAAAGATGACACCTGAGGACGTTGTGTCAAGTGAAACGTGCCATTTGCAAGAGGGAGTGAGGTAGTCAGTGATTACCACAGAGCAGAACCATGGCTCTAAGGGCTACGGCAGGGCAGGCGCCATAGAGCTATTGATCAAGGCTTACAGTCTCAGTACTGCAAGATGGAGGAGTGCTAGAAAGGATGGCTGCACAGTGATGTGAACGTGCTCGACCTCTGGACTGGATGCTTAAGAGAGTGGAGACTGAGTCTTACAAGTATTTGTAATAACTTGTAAAGCGATAGTAGTAAAATTATCATTACAGTCTCCTTTGGAGGGCCTTTAAAGCACCAGCACATTCCCAGGGGCACAGGCTTGGCGGTGGGGCTGGAGGCGGGCAGGCGGCCAGGGTCCCGCACCTCCGTGCAGGGGAAGGAGGGGCTGGGCCGGCCGCGCCCTTCAGAGTCGGCGGCTCCTCCGCAATGCTGGGTGTGCAGCAGGGGGCGCACGGCGTGTCGCGGGAGGGCGCTCTCCTCTCTGTGGCTTCTTCCCACCACACTGCTCTGAAGACTCCGAAGCCATTCCCTGAGGAGGGGGCTTTTCTGGCTCACATCGCGGCTGCCCAGTGCATACGTGGCTGTTTGGCCCTGCGCTTGGGCCTGAGGAGGGACAGTGCTGCAGGAGCGCTTCAGAGCGAAACCGCGGCTGCCTGGCCGCTGAGTGAGAGAGGGGGAAGGGGCTGCAGCCTTAAGAAGGAAGCGCCGAGTCGCGGCGCGGCCGAGTGCGAGGCGCTTCGCAGCGACCCCGCCCAACCGTAGCCCCGTGTGCCACATTCCGCCCGCGCGCAGGGGACGCCGGGACAGCTCCACCTCAGCCGCGTTTTACTCGGAAGCTGCACGTCTGTATTGCCGCCAGTGGTGCTGCAGCTTCTCCGTATCCACACCAGTGCTTATTTTCTAGGTTTTGAAAACAACGGCCATGCTGACGGGTGTCAGGTGACATCGCTCTGAGGTTTCGATTGGCTTTTCCTTAAGGGTTCCTGCTGAGCGCCTTCTCACGTTCTATTTGCTAATGTCCTTCTGAGGAATGCTTGCTTAAGGCTTTTGGCCTTTTTTGAACTGAGGTGTTTGGGTTTCTTTTTGCTGTGGAGTGGAACAGCCCCTCCTGGACTCAGCTAAGGGCAGACCTGGGCCTCTCCAAGCTACCCCCGCTTTGCACAGGTGCCTCTGTGGGTGGCCCTGCATGGGCTGCGCTGCCCCAGCTTATGCCTGGCTGCTCCGAGTGACAGCACTTTGCAGAGTCTCCAGTAAACCCTGGGGTACTCTTCCTACCCTGGTAAATCCTGAAGCTCAGATAGTTCACTTCAGTTTGGGTTCCCTGGTGTCTGAAGTGACACTGCTCTGTGTGTGTGTGTGTGTGTGGTGGTGGGGGG
>PVKA01040378.1:0-18805 GCA_004027165.1 Ctenomys sociabilis | reverse complement strand
TTTACTTCCCTGTATCATTAATATGGTCTAGCTAGGCCCTAATTTATATAAAATCAATGCACCAAAACATATTGTATTTCTAAGTAGTATCAATAAATATAGTAATAGGCATTAAAAACATGAAAATACAATATCATTACAAATAAGAAAAGAAAAAAGGAAGGAAAAAAAGTCAAGAAAGGAAAGAAAAAACTAAGGATAATTAAATAAAACAAGAATAAAAAGAAGGAAAAAACAGATTTAAATATATAAAAATATTTTAGCACCTGATAGAGAAGATAAGTATCTAAATGGCATATATAACATTGACTAAATAACTCAACTTAGAGAAAATTTTAATTCTCTGTCACTTAGGTTAGAGTTTTAATACAGGTCATATCAAAATCTGAGCAAGATTATTTTATATGGATAAAGACAATTATAATGAAAATTTTTATAGAAAATGAAAATGAATAGTACACATTCAGAAGAAAGAGAACAAATTATACTGAATATCCAAACCCAAAAATTAAACTTAAATTCATATTTGTAATGTTATGTAATAATTAATTCCAAGTAGATCACAGATATAAATGTTCAATGTAAAAGTCTAAAAATTATAGGAGAAAACATAAATCAAAATGTTTTAAACCTAGTACATGGGAAGAATTCCTAGATGTAGCATCAAAAGCATTAAATAGAAGAAAATATTTTGTTTTTACCCAAATTACCAAATTAGTGTAAAAAGAAAGTTGGAAAATATGAAGGAAGAATTTGCTGAGTAAATATATGATGTTCAAATTTGCACATCTTGTTAGCTGAGGTAAGGGATTCAATGCAGGCTGTAAGGTAATATTTTTAATCATGTCTGTGAGGACCTTATTAGAAGAGATGCATATTTAAATCACAAATGTAAATAAAGTTACATACCCATATCCATGTGTGTGGCTAACATCCAATCTGTGGAGGGGCACAGTAGGATAAAAGTGTAGTGAAAGAATAAATTCAGTCTCCAGAGGTGGAATAGATACATCCTTCTGCCCATGGGCATTGGAACTTCTGGACTGTGCATCTCATGGTTCTGGGATTTATTACACTGAACCACCAAGGTACTCAGACCATCAGCCTTTGATGGGGTCAGCAAATCAATGGATTAGACAGACTATTCAGTGGATTAGTCAGCAAAGTTAAAATTATTGTATATTGAATCTCTGTTATGGTTTCCTTCTAAAATGTCCTCCCAAACCACCATGTGTTTTCATGGTGATTACCACTGGTGGCTTCCTGCTCAGAGGAGGAGCCTAGCTCCAATGGCTCACTGGGGCATGACCTGAAGGGATTCTTTAGTTCTTCTTCCATTTTGAAGGCTATTTTCTTTGGAAATATACTTTCAGGTTGATAGTATTTGTTCTGTCAGCATTTGAAACTTAAGCATTTAAAATATTTGTAAATATTTCTCAATTTTTTCATGCTTGAGTGAGTTTTAACTATAAATTAGCTGCAATTTTGGTCAAATTCTGCATTTCTTTAGTTTTAATGTGATATGTTAAGGAAAAATGTGTTTAAATTTATCTTACTTGCTGTTCTGTAAGTTCTTTGGATTTGTGGCTTGTATTTTCTCATTAATTTGGGGGAAATTTGAGGTATTAATTGTTTAAATATTTTGGTGTTTTGTTTTTGTCTCTTGCAGACAGGGATTTTCTATGCAGTCCAGGCTTCCAGAAACTTGTAATGATCTCCCTGCCTTGGCCTCCTGAGTGTTTTGATTACAGGTATGCATCATTGCCCAGCTTTGTACTTCTATCCTATTTTCTTTTCTCTTTCTGAGAATCCATATATTTGTATTTCATAGTAGTGTATATTGACATAGAGTCATTGTATGTTATTTTGCATGTGCATTAAATTTAGAGATCACATTGAGTAATTTCTACAATCTGAATTCAATTACGCTTTTCTTTGCTATTTGAGTTTAACAACGACTGTCAAGGGACAATAACACTACAGTTCTTTTTTAAATAACTTTTTAAAATACTTTTAATAACATTATCTCTGACTTTGTATGCTGCCTACCTTTTCCATTCTAACCTTTAATGAAATTATCAAAGTTATTTTAGAAGATGCTAGATGGTTCTCTCATTTGTGATATGATTCTAATTTGATTCTGATACTTGAGTTGGTTCCTCATACTCTCACTTTTGTTCTACTATTTTCTTACTGATAGCCAAAAATGTATAAGACAATGGGTATTTTTGATACAGATAAAAAAGTTTTCATGTAGCTTTGTAGTGTGAAAATTTACATAATTCTTATCAGTCTTCAAACTGCATATAAAGAATAGCAGCATAGGTTTCAGATTACAGTACACATTGTCTGCACACTGACATGTTATATTTCATGCATGGAATAATTAGTGAATCATTTTCATCAATGCTTTTCTTCAAAAGCCCTAGCTTTTGACTTTTCTGCTTTAGTTTGCATTTACAGTGCCTGCATGTGTTGGTTATCAAATAGAACCTGTGCTTCTACAGCTAGACAATCAAACTCACTATGAATTGTCCTTTTATCATCCCTTTAGTCCTTGTTAAGAAGGCTGTATAGCATCCTTGGCTCTTTGGAATGAGTCTTAGTCCTAAACAGGTTGTGGTCTTCAAATGCATCTCTGTTACTTCTCAGTGAGAATTTGGATCCTAGCAAATGTTTGTGTCTCTTCCCAGTGGATACTTTTATCTTCTTTCCCTGTTAACTTCCTGTAAGATAAAATGGATTTCTACTGAACCCTAAGGCTATAGATACTTTTTCCCTTCACTTTGCAGAGAAAGGCTTTTGATGTATAGTTAAGAGATTGACCAGGACTGGTGTCTAGTTACAACTACCATCAGGAGAGAAAATCCTACTTCTACTTGATATTCCTGGTGAGTGTACCATAGGAAATCCTACAAGAGGGTCAGACCTCTCTCTGTCTAAAATCCCCGGGTAAGTCCACCATTGACTTTTAGTTATTCAGTAAAAATTTCAAACATGATCTTATCAGCTCATAGGTTGTGTGGTAGCACTGGCCCTTTTAGAAAACTCTCAGGTGGTGATCTGAAGATGTCATGGGTATTGTTTGCTCCTCAAAATCAGCCTTGGGGGATCCTAGAAGGTTACTGATATTACATTTCTCACTAATAAGTAATATGAGAAGTCAGAATGTGCTTCACTACATGAAATAATGAATTGAGACTTGAAAATAAACAACATGAAAAGGAGCATGGAGAAAGTTATAGATTTAAAAAGATTAAGAAGAAAATAAATACAATGTATAAACTGTGCTTGGATGAATAAAAGACAAATAATTGTAATATGCAGACTGTGTTTAGGTGGCTGATCTTGAAAAGACAATGAATGTCATTTGCAGGGCAACTGAAGAGATCTGAAATTATAGGCGGTAACAAGAAAATTTAATTGGAATACTACAGGCCTAATGATGTGGTTATGTAGGGATTTGCCCTTATTCTATGAAAACACATGCTGAAATATGAGAAATGAAACTTAATGTCTGAAATTTCCTTAACCCCAAAAAGAACCAATACAGATATGTGGGAATATTCTCATACAGGTACATGTGTGGTGTATATGGAGTTGCAAATGGACAAGGAAATTAAACAGGGCAACATTTTAAAATTAGTAAGTTTATCTTAAGGCCAAATACTCATTGTCCTACTTTTCAAAAGTTCTATAGAGATAAACATTTTCAAAAACTTTGAGTTGATGAAATCTGAAAAATGTGTGTCAGTAAAATTAAAATAAAATCATGATTAAATTTTAAATAAATATAACCGTTTTCAAAAAAACAGTGATCACAGTATACCCAATATAAATGAAAAGTAGCACAGTTCCTTATACATATATATGTTAGATGTTTGAATGTGTCTTATTTTGTAGTTTTTACCCTCAATGAGGCTCATGTGTATAAAAATAGAAAGGTTTATGATAAACATATTATGTATTTCTATCAGTCCTCAAACTCATACCTCTTCTCCAGAATTCATTTCTCTTGGCTATTTTTCATTTAAATTTTTCTTATAATATTTTGTTGTGATCTCCCAGAATGTTAATTCATATTGTGCTGTTAAATGTGCTAGCTGAATGCATAAACCAGAAGATACTAAAATATTCTTACTTCCTTATAGATTACTGCAATTATCAGCACAGCTTTTACAACGCAATTAGTTCTGCTTTCAGTGATATATAACTAGAAGACTGAAAGATACAAAACGTGTTGGATAAAAAAGCAAAAGGAACAATACAAATGCTGTCAGTACTCTATGAGATTGTGGAATATTGCAAGTGGCTCCTGGAGTAAGTGCTGCATTACAAATGCTTACTGATTCACTGGAAAGCAGAAAAGCACAAACTTAAGTGTATATAGGACTTATTGAAAAGATTAGTACTAAAAGCAAGTTTTTAGTCCTCTTATAAACCAATTGTTCCATGTTCTTACTCTACCCATATTCTATCACACAAATGCTCAAACATTGTCCTCAAGTAACTCAAACTGGGCTGAGTCACTGAATCTAGTTCTGCCCTACAGGAGTGTCAGGAACTTAACCTGACCCGCGGGTAAATCGACAAAACCCTAGAGGGGGAGTGGGGATAAGAATGGGGCAGGAGACATGAGAAATGGAGACAAGACAGGATTCTGATCAAGTCTCATTTACTGTAATAGAAGCCAGCCATATATATAAGGTTATCTGACACAAACCTGAGCAAGGTAGGGTAAATGGGGTGGGGAATGCACATGTGAGCAGGTAACTAAGCAACTATGGGGGGTCTATGGGAGGTCTTAGCCATGGAGTAGAGAATGTGGGTGAAAGGGCGCAAGTAACTAGGCAACCAGGCAAATGGCAGGAAGTTCTATGTGGGGGTAAGCAGGAGACTTAGGGAAATAGAGACTTAACTCAGCAGAGAAACTTAAGAAATATGGCTGAGGCTAATATAAAATGAGTGCCAATCACAGGTTTCCCACACAGGAGGATCAGCAGTAAATGTATTCAATAAAAACTGAGTCTGTTGTGCCAATTACTACGCACTGTGGTAAGGCAGTCATTCTCTCTACTCAGTATCTTGGATCATGAAGAGAACCACCAACAATACAAAATGATTGATGTATTGTCATCTCACATAAAATAAACTGAAGTAGCAACTTTGGCGGTGTGACCCAGCAATCATTTAAATAGGTCATTCATAAAATTCATGCCTACAATAAATATTCATCAGCCCAATATTAGAGTAAAGGAGTCTTTTTTATATATTTGTATTTAATTAAATGGCCAATTCTAACTATCAGGACTTTTATTTTCTTAGGAAAGATGTTTGCGAACCCATTTGTGAGTTGAAGCTGCCCACACCTGGAATCCAGTTTTCAGCACAATTTACCCCAGGAATTCAATAATCATGTGTTGATTTCAGCTTCATATCTGCCTGGCCTTTAATTAAGTTGTCACACTGACATTCCTGTCAAATCAAAGTGCCTTTCTGAACTTGCAGGTCTGTTGAAAAGTTTTCTTCTCCTATCAAGCCTGCTTCACTTTTTATGGATCTGTTTCTGAGTTCTAGAACTTCTAGAAGATGATGCATGATGCTGACTGTGTAAGACTATTTCTGTTCACTTTTTAAATCCTGGGCCATATTCAGCAACCTGAATTCATCGAAAGTCTCTATTTGCAAAAGAATTGAAAGAGATAACACTATTCAACCTGCTCTATATTCTAATATACTTGAGATTTAATTAAATGTTTCTTTTTTCTTTTTTCATTAATTTCATTGAGAAAGAAATAGCAATGAGACTGTTTCAAAACAGATTAATAGGACAGTTTCAATAATAAATACATTGCATATTGTTGTTTCCATAGTGGTTATTTATACTATAAGATGTAGGCATGATAACCTTTCCAAACAGTATTAGTACATTAAACTAAGAGAAAGAAGCTGAATACCTATCCTAAATATTTTGTATATAGAGATACAAATTGATCCCCATTTATATCCCATTTTTGTTTACTTTTGTTAGAGATGGGTAATCCATTGCCATTTAAGTATTGTAGGTACATGAATTCAGCAAAATAATCCAACATAGTCCAGTAATCCATTCTAGTAGTAGGTTATCCATATGACTGGCAATGGCAGAAGTTGTTCACTTGATCCTTTTACAGTATATTAAAATGGCTTTACTTTTCATACTTTTTTAATGTTTCTGTTGGATGGTTAAAACCTATGTATAAAGCAAGACCTATGTAACAAGAAATGTAGCTTTTGTATCTGATGAGGTCAGTCAAATCTCCTCAGGATTGACCCTGAAACCTTGTACTGCAGTTTGTAGATCCTTTTTCAGTGTCAGCCATGTGGATGAGTCATGTCCATTGCTTGACCAATTTGTTCTCTAAGAAAGCCTGAGAGAATGTTTTCTCTCGATGTGACTCTCCTTAGGCACACTCTACATCATAGAACATTTTCCTCTGTTGACCCATAATCTCCCTGATCAGAAAATCTGGGCCACAACTGAGTTGCAGGATGTTACATTATAGGTTCTCTTATATCCTGAGTGCTCACTCACCTTGAAATACTGGGGTCAAAATGTTAGCTATCCTTGTAGCCCTTCTTTTTCTCTAATTTTTGATCTGCAATCTTAAGTTGTTAGCCCTCCAGAAGAGAAGCTTAATGATATTTACCGTATATCATAGTCAGTTGAGCTTAATTTCTCTGTCTGAATATCAAACATCTTAGACATAGCATGCAACAGATATTTCCATCAAGTATTGATATGTTAAACTCCAAATTCCTACAAAATGTGAAGAAAAAAAAATCAAGTAAAAAATACTTAAAAAATAGAAATAAAAATTACATATTTTTACACAGAAATTTAGAAATATAACCATATAAAGCATTGTAGAAAGACAATACTATGACATTGTTTTAGTCTCTTATTATCATTTATTACCCTTTTTTAAAACAAACATTTACTTGAGAGATAGTATAGCAGCAATTGGTATGATGCAATAAGCAGTATGTATTTAGAAGACCAGAATGACAGGCAATCCAAATATGACCCTAGTACTACACATTTCTATTTTCAATGCAGTTGCAAAGTTCACAAGCACCAGTATTCATAGTCAGGGTGAGAATCCTACCAATTAACCACTAGTTTCAAAAACCTGCTGAAGATTGTCAGGATCATTGCCTTAAGAATCTTGTGCTTATACATATACGGTTGTGCCCCTGTCATGTTTCCTAGCTTTTCTCTTTCCCCTGTCTTTGTTGTTTAATCCTTGAGTTCTTGCTCTCCTTTTAATTGTGTTATATCTTTCTAATTTTATTTTTTCTTTTGAATTCCTACACTAGAGAAATTATATGATATTTACACATGTGGGTCTGGTTTATATCACATATGAGTATATTTGTGGCCCAAGATCAGGCCCTGTTGAGTGATTGGGAGAACTTCTGTGCTCACCTGGGCCCACAGTACCTCTTTGGACCAAACACAAACCCTACCTGTGAGTGAGAACTACCTGTGCACTCTCAGGACCCCTCCAGACCTTCCCAAGTCCAGGTCCTGCGAGTGCACCCACTAGACCTTTCCAGATCAAGCCCAAGACATTTTGTCATGCTTTTGGAACCACTCCACTCCTCCAGAGCCAGCCCAAGCATGCCTTGTGAGTGAGAACTTCTGCTGCGCTCTTGGGATACATCAAGACCCACCAAGGGCCAGGCCCAATCAGTGTGCAGGAGAGCTTTTACACTCATGTGCCCTCCTTGTACCCCTCCAGACAAAGCCCAGACCTGGGGCACCAAATGCAACCAGCTAATCCAGGAGCAGAACATCTTGCCAAAGGTACGAAAGAGGTTCACCTACAAAGGCTGCAGCAGAAAGGAACTGAGCATAGTAGCTAGACCAACGCAAGGCACAAATGGGTGAACTTGAAGTTAGGATTGCATCTGAATTTTAGTAGGTGTTAAGGTTTTACCTGTACCAAAACTCTACACCAAAGGTGAGAAAACAGTGCTATACAAAATGACAAAGAAAAGAAACAAAATGCAATCTCAGGACCTGAGCCCACACAGAACAAGTTCAGAAGAAAGTAGCACAGATGAAATATCTGAATTAATAGCATCTGAAGTAAAGAAACAATAGTAGAAAGATATAGAGGAACTCAGATGATAATTAATCTCTGAAATAAAGAAGAGATCTCTGAATTAAGACCCTCTAAGTAAAGAACCAACAGCAGAAAGGTATAGAGGAACTAACACCAAAATTAATCTCAGAAATAAAAAAGCAACTTCTGAAATAACAGTGGCTGAAGGAAGGAACCAAATGAAGAAACATCTACAAAAAATAAGATCAGAAATAATCTGTGAAATAAAATAATTAATAAATCCTCAAGAAGATACTGATAAAAATATAGAGGAGATTAGTAGAGGTACAGATTCCTTGAATGAGAAACACAGGAAGGAAATGGACCACATGAAACAGAGTCAGAGATATACAGTTACATAAAATTTCAATTACAAACTTGGAAAACCATTTGAGTGAAAGGGAAGACAGAGTTTCATATCTTGAAGATAAGGTGAAAGCTAGCGAAAAGGTAACAAAGGATCTCTTAAAAACAGCTGGCAAAAATAATTCATTAATTGCAAGATGATGCAAAGATGAAAACAGTGAGACAAATAGGCATCAATGTGAAATGAGTCAAAACAAATGATAGAAAAATAGTATCGGCAGAAGTAATAGCAGAAACTTTCTCAAATATGAGGAAACAATCTGGCATTCAGTTACTTGAAGCATACAGAATTCCAAATAACTTCAACCCAATTAAAAACACACTGAAATATATAATAGTCAAGATCCCAATAATTATGCACAAGAACAATATACTGAAAGCCTCTGGAGAAAAGAAAAATGAATCAGAAAAATGGTCGACATCTCTACACAAACTATGCAGGCAAGAAGAGCATGGAGCAGAGGATTTCAAGTCCTCTATGAAAACAAATTCCAGCCCAGACTACTATATGCTGCAAAATGCTCTTTCAAGTTTGATGAAGAAGTGTAATACTTCCATGACGAAGAACAACCAAAGGATTTCATGATGACAAAGGCAACCCTATACAGACTACTGAAAAATATTCTAAACAGGGAACAAAAGGATCAGAACTCCACAAACAAGAAAAGAAGGAACCCACTAAATAGGGCAAACTATTAAACACAGGAGAAAAAGGAATAAACAACAGCAGGTAAATAACACATTGATCAGAAATCAAAACGTCTCAGTTATAACCATCTAAGTAAAAGGACTAATTCACAAATTAAAAGAAATAGGCTGACACAGTGGATTAGGAAATAAAAATCCAACAATCTGCTTTATACAAGAAACACACTTAGCTCAAAAAGAAATTCATAGTGAAAGTCAAAGGATAGAAAACAATACTACATGCCTTAGCACCTCAGAAAAAAGCAAGGGTGGCAATTCTGTTCTTAGACAATCTCAACTTCAAACTAAGAATGACAAATGACATAAAGAAGGCCACAATATAACGGTTAGGGGAAGACGTCAAGAGGAAGAGCTAATAGTCATAAAAGTATACACATGAAACACGGGAGCACACAACCATATAAGACAAATCTTATTGGACATGAAAAATATAATATCCAATTCCACAATCCTACTAGAAGGCCTTAACACAGCATTATCCCAAAAAGATAGGTCAATCAAACAAAAAATTAGTAAAGAAGTAGCAGAACTGAACCAGAGCTTGGAGCATATACAGTGTTCCACAGGGGTCATTTTCTAAAATAGATCACAAACTGGGTCATATGTCATGTTTAACTGTATGTAAGAAAACAGAAATTATCCGGCATATTATCTGACCACAGTGTAATGAAACTGGAAATAAACAAGACAAGAAACTAGAAAAAAAAAAACCATAAATACATGAAAAGTAAACAACACTACTGAGCAACCAATGGATCACAGAGGAAATTAAATAAGAAATTGAAAAATATCTCCAATTCAGTAAATATTCAAGGACAACTCATCGAAATTTATGGGATATGAATGCAGTTCTTACAGGGAAATTTAAAGATATCAACAAACACATTAGAAAAAAAGAATAGGAACAAATAAACACCCTAATGCTTCACCTTCAATATCTAGAAAAGGAAAAGCAAAGCAAACCCAGAACCCAAAGATGGGAATAAATCATAAAGAATAGACCAGAAATCAACTCAATCAAGACAATGAAAACAGTTGAAAGAATCAATGAATCAAGAAACTGGTTCTTTGAAAGATTAAATAAAATTGATTTAAAAAATAATAATAAATAAATAAAATTGGTAAGCCTCTAGCTAACCTCATCAAAAAGAGGAAAGAAAAAATTCAAATACAAGCAATAAGGAATGAAAAGGGTGTAACTACCACAGTCCCAATGGAAATTCAGAAGATTGTCAATAGCTAATTTGAGCACATTTACTCTCACAGAATAAAACACAGAAGAAATGGACAGATTCTTAGAAAGGTATAAATAACCAAAACTGAATCAAGAAGATATAACAACTCTCAATAACCCAATAACTGTCAACAAAATATAAAATAATATATAATAAAAAGACTACCAAAAACAAAATGTACAAGTCCTGATGGATTCACAGCTGAATTTTACAAGAATTTTACAGAAGACATAATCCCTATGCTCCTCAGACTCTTCAGCAAAATTGAAAAGGAAGCAATCCTCCCAAAATCATTGGGGGCAAGCATTATACTGATACTAACTAAAAAAAGAAAACTACAGTCCAATCACTCACATGAACAGAGATACAAAAATCTTCAATGAAATGCTAGCAAACAGAATACAGTAAATCAAGAAAATTATACACCATAACCAGGTAGGATTCATCCCAGGGAGGCAAGGATGGCTCAATATATGCAAAACTATAAATATAAACCGTATCATCATGTCAATTCAAGCAGAAAATGACTTGGACAAAATCCAACACTCATTCATGTTCTAAGTTCTACAGAAAATTAGAATAGAAGGCCTCTATTTTATTATCATTCTGATCTTCTAAATACATGATGTTCATCATGACATACCAATTATTGCCATGCTGAATTCAAGTAAATATTTGTTTTAGAAAAAGGGTAAGAAATGAAAAAAAGAGACATGAAAAAAGTGTTGTAGGACTGTACTGCTACAATGTTGTATATAATTAGATTTCTAAATTTCTGTGTAAAAATATGTAAATGTTTATTGATACTTTTTAAAATTTCTTAAATTTTTAATTTTTTTCTTCATATTCTGTAGGGACTTAATACATTTAATGTATCAATATTTTATGAAAAAACATTATAACTAAGATGTTTGATATTCAGAGAGATACTTAAGTTAATCCCAACTGTACATGTTGTAAGATAATAATAAGCTTCTCTTTAGGAAGTTTAACAACTTATGGCTGACAAAAATTTAGAGAAAAAAATGGGATGCAAGGACTGGAAACCTTTTGGCCCTTTTCAAGTTCAGTGAAGTCTCAGGACACAGGAGAACCTGGACTGTAACATCATATAACTCAATTGTGTGCCAAATTTTCTGACTAAGGAAATTAGGGGGCCACAGAGGAATGTGATCGATGATGTATAGTGTGCCTAAGGAGAGTCATATGGAGAGAAAACATTTTCTCAGGCTTTCATAGAGAGCAAATTGGTCAGCAATGGCCATGACTCATCCACAAGGCTGATACTGACAAAGAATCTACAAAGTTCATTAAAGTGTTTCAGGATAAATCCTGAAATGAGTTGACTGACCTTATCAAATACAACAGTTGCATTCCTTGTTATATAGGTTTTGTTTTATCTTAGTCTTTTTATTGTGGAACTGAGCATTGAACTCAGGCCTTTGTGCTTGCCAGGGAGCACTTATTCCACTGAGCCAGCTCCTTGCCCTTTATATTAGTCTTAACCATCCAGTAGAAAAGTATAAAAATGAGTTCTGAAAAGTAAAGCCATTTTAATATGCTTAGCTATAAAAGGCTCAAATGAACAACTTCTGACATTCCCAGTCCTACAGAACACCCTCTACTATTATGAACTACTGGACAATATTGGAATATTTTGATGAATTCACTCATCTACAATTTTTAAATAACAAAGGAATACCCTTCTCTGAAAAAGCTAAACAAAAAAGGGGAAAAATGAATGACCATTTTGTAACTGTATATTCAAAATAGGTAAGATACAAAAAAATCTACATTGTCTTAATTCAATGAATAAAAAGATTTGTTCTAATAGTGTTTATGCAGTAGATACCATGTCTGCATCTTGTACAATGAATAATCACTAAGACAGTAATATGCAGTGTATTTATTATTGAAATTGTCCTACTAATCGGTTTTGAAATTATCTCATTACTATTTGTTTCTCAATAAAATTATTTTAAAATGATTGTATCTTTAAGGGGTATCCCTTTAAATAGAAAAGCTCTCAGTTACGATTCTTCATAGCTGAGTAATACTCCATGATATAAAAATACCACAACTTTTTCATTCATTTCACAGTTGATGGGTATTTTGGTTGTTTACAGGATTTGGCTATCAAAAATTGTGTTGCTATAAATATAGGTGCACATATCACTATGATCACTATGATATGAAGTTTTCAGTTCCCCTGAGACAATTTCTAGTAAAGTGATACCTGGTTTGAATGGTATTTCCAGTCCTATTTTTTTTTATGTAGTCTTCATACTGATTTCCATCATGGTTGCACCAGTCTACATACCCAAAAACACTGGAAAAGCATTCTTTTTTTCTCCACAGCCTCTCCAACATTTGTTGTTTATTGTTTTCTTTATAATAGCCATTCTTTCTGGGGGTGAGATGATATCTCAGTGTTGTTTTAAGTTGCATTTCATGGAAGGCTAGTGAGGTGGATAATTTTGTCATATATTTATTGGCTTCGATAATTTCATCCTCTGAGAAGACTGTTCATCTCGGATGCGCATTTCTGGATTGGGTCTTTAAACTTTGTGGTTCTAATGTTTTTTAGTATTTATAAATTCTAAAGAGCAGACCTTTGTCTGAGTGCTTACTCATGAAGAATTTTTCCAAGTTATGTGTTTTCTTTACACTTTTTTTTTTTTGACGTCCAAAAAGTTCTGAATAAGAGTAGTACTCAGTGGTTAATTATTTCATGTATTTCCCATCTGATGTGACTTTTGTTCATGAACTCTTTGCCTATGCCTATGTCTTCAAGAGTTCCTGCTACTTTGTCTTCCAGGAGATTGAGTACTTTTGTTTTAATGTTTTGTTTTAATCCATTTTGACTTTAGCTTAGTGCATGGTGATAGACCTGGGTCTTGTTTTAATTTCTGGCATGCAGAGAGCCAGTTTCTCCAGCAGTATTTATTAAAGAGGCTATCTTTCTTCCAGTAAGTATGTTTGGCCCCTATGTCAAATATCAGGTGGTTGAGTGTGTTCATAGAGGTTTCTGCATCTTCTAATCTATTCCATTGATCCTCAAGTCTTTTTTGTTGCCAATACCATGCTGATTTTATGATAGTTGCTTTGTAGTATATCTTCAACTGAGGAATTGTAATGCATCCTGCCTTGTCTTTGTTGCCCAGGATTGTCTTTGCTATTGTAGACCTTTTCTTGTTCCAAATAAATTTTAGGAGCAATTTCTCGAGGTCTGTGTGGTATTTTGGTGGTAGTTTGATAGGGACTGCATTAAATCTCTCAACAATTTTTGGTGTATGGCCATCTTTACAATGTTGGTTCTTCCTATCCATGAGCAAGGATGATCTTTCCATTTTAAATTTTAATGTGTATGTGAAATAGAAATTTTTAAGGATTATACTAATTCTCCTGAAATGGTGAGGTTATTTCCACATTAGAATGAAGATTAGGAAAAAAAAAAACATAGCTTTACTAATATGGCTATCCACCAAACACTTCCTGGGCTACAGTTCTTAAATGTAAGACCTTTGTTGGAACAGGTTTCCCCTATCTTACAGGTCAAAAACATGTTGGGTTTTGGTCTTTCACCTCTGCTTAAATGACTTCTTGGTTTCCATGATGGAATGCTGTGGCTATTAACTGAAGTCACAGGCTTCCTCTTCTTTGTAGTAAGTTTTTTGTTCCTCTTATCTCTTATATGTTTAGAACTTCTATACAAGGGTGGAGAAGGAGTGAAGAAGTTAAAACACCTTGACAATAGTGAGGAAGAAGGGAGCCAGTCTCCTAATCTCTAACACAGCTTAGAGGCTCAACTGGAACTCTTTTGTTTAGGATAAAATTACCACCTTGTGATCCACCATCATCTACATTCCATTGGTAAACTCTGATGTCTGTTTAGTATTTAAATTTTAATACCTATTTTTCTATTTGTTTTTGCCTTATGCTCTCTAGATTATATACAATGTTATCTTAAATATTTAGTTCATTATCAATATGCATATGTATGTTTCAGTTCTATCTGCAGTCAGAAAAAAATCTTCTCTTCCAGCTCAAATGAGTCAGGCAGCAGGAGCTCTCTCTTACTCATCAATTTCTCTTTTAAGGCTTCTATTGGTTGGATGAAGCCTTCTGGTCCTGGCTAGCAGAGGGAATCTGTCTGAATGCCCACTGCGTCTAGACATGCCAACACAGCCAGCATAAGTTTTGACTGTCTGGGCATCCACGGCCCAGGCAAATGACATAATAAGGTAGCCATTGCAGCACATAATCAGGTACAATTAATCTGACAACTTGAAAATTCACTAAAGCTAGCATTATCTGTCTTTAAAGAATGTATTCATAGCAGATATTACCACTGATCTACAAATTTGCATTCATTTCAGGGGAAAAATACGTGCATTTCATGTATTTCTTTTTCTTTTTGCTTTTAATTATTATTTTTATCATTGTTATTATTATTATTATTACCATCATTATTTTGTAGAACAAGGGATTAAACTCAGGCTCTTTTGCTTGCCAGGGTAGCACTTATTTCACTGAGCTATCTCCCGAGCCCCTTCATTATTTTTTTAAAGAGAATAAATAATAATTAAAAAAAGCATTAGGGACAATACAAAATTTCAGCAAACTGGATTATATGAAGCATTTGATGTTTTTATTCCAAACTAAAATGCTGATTTTACATTACTGAAATTTGAAAAGCATAACCATAAGTGTACCAGGGGATAGTCAAACCACAGATCCTTTTAAACAGTCAGCAAATAGGCTCACATTTTATTTTCATTATGAGTTTGCTCAGTTTCTATGACTTGCTTTTTTTAAAAAAAAAAAAAAACAAGAAATAAACCATTCTATAATCTTTGGGTGTTTCTCTGGATATCTTTTTGTTTGCCAACTTTGTTTTTATATCTAATATATATATATATATATATATATATATATATATATATATATATATATAATGTTGAAATAAAAAATAAAATCATTTTTAAAGCAACATTTGGAGCAACACTCGAAATAGTTTACATGCATTGTGAGAGTGCCTTCACACAATGAATCTGCCAAATGGGATGCTTTTTTGTCCTGAAACCATCATCTTCATTACAAAAACACTATGACTGCATCTCTTTCTCTGTTCCAAGCTCATATTTTTATTGTTAGAACTCTCATTGCTTTTAAAGAAGAGGTATAAGAAATTAAGGTTCTCTCTCCTGTGGATAATAGGCCTTACATTTCCTCTCAGCATTTCACAATATAAAGATGAAAGAGAAATAACACAGCTAACTTTAAGCAGTAAGTATGGCTAGGGAAAATTACCACATCTAACAGGAACTTAGTATTTTCAGGTATTTTAGCCATATGGTACCCTATAAACTGCATCCCCTCTGGGTAATTCTCAGTTTTACATGTATAAAAAGAGGGGGGAAAGAATGGCATTGTCTCCATAAGTACATTACAGAACTATACTCAGGCAGCTTCCTTCCTGTCTTGTTATTACAGTAGGCAGCTTGGGATGGAGTGTTTGCCCATCTGCAGCCTCCTGTCTGACTGACTCCTCCTAAGGCCAGGACCAAAGCCTCTGCCACAGGATTTTCAGCTCCCCCAGCATTTATTTCTGCTGGTGTTGGAAGTGTTAGGAGCCCCAAGGCCTGTGCTATAGTTCAAACACTTCCTGCTGAACTGGAGAAGTAAAGTTAAACATTTCAGACAGCTGCATGGAATGTGAATAGACCATATATACTAAATAAAACATAAATTATTGTAAATTGAGTTAATTCCAAAAGTTATCTATATACTGTTGATGAGAAGCTTGAAAAAAAAATAATGCCAAAGAAAGATTAAAAAGAAAAAAAGCATTTAAAGAGATCACAAAAAGACAAATGCACAGGAAAAATCAGGAATAACAAAAAAGTAGCACAGAAAATAATATTTAAGATTAACAGGACTAAAGACAAAATAGTTATAACATGCTATAATAAATATAAAGCATATAACTTTATTTTATTAGATTTAAGAATTAAAAATAATCGACTATAAGTAGATCAAAAAATGATGGTTTGGTAAAGACATTAATAAGATTAGAAATTTCTAGGTCAGAGGCTCAACAAGAAGAATGGAGCCAAAGGCAACACTGATTTGCCAGGCGAGAGTTTTCTAGTTTCTTGCTCTCTGCCTGCTATGGAGTTTCACCTCTGGTGATGGAAACTGGACTCTAGAATCTGTTACAGTTGCTATAGAAGAAATGAATCCATTTGTTAGTGTACTCAGATCTGAATACTTACATTGAGGTGTGTGACGGTTTGGATTGGAGTGTGCTGTGGTGTCCTGGGTGCTGAAAGCTTGATCTCAAGGCTGAGACACAGCTGGGAGTTCCTAGCCTCTGTCAGGAGGCCGGGCCTAGAGGAAGAACTGGGACTGTGTTGGGCCAAGGGTCTTGGGACAGAGCTGGCCTCCTGCATGTTCCTTCCCAGCATCCTGAAGGTGAGCATTGTGTGTCCCATTTTGTATCTCTGCTGTGCGATTTGGCCTCAGGACAGGTCCAGCATGGCAAAGATATGAGCTCAGACCTCTGAGACCTGAAACAAAATGAATTTTACTTTCTTATGTATAATTCATTTCATGGAATTTGTCACAGTGTTTTAAAGCTAATATAAGGTGTCACATTATCCTTTTTTGGTATATATTAAAATGTTATGGAAGTTAACTTTCTTACCAAGGAGAAAAAGCTAAGAAAAACACAATAATTTAAAAGGACAAAATGGGGGAAAATGTTAAAACTACAAATAGATCGCATACAAGTATATGGTGAAGATAAAAATCCATAATGTATGAGTAATTGTAATAAATAAGTGGTCTACATGTATCAGCTATATATAAATTACAAAAGAGAGGATAAAATATAAGTCAATCTATGCCTTATCTAAGAGAGACAAACCTAAATTCCAATGACAAAGACTACCTGAAAATAAGAGATATAACATTAAGATCCCCCACTATGATTGTGGTAGTAGTTAGTTAATCTTTTCTGTTTAACAGTATCTGTTTTATTAAAGCGGATACACAAATATTTGAGCAATAAATTAAATATTTATAAGAATCATCTCTTCTTGTTACACTGTTCCTTGAACTAGTATGCAGTGGGCTTACTGTCCCTTCTAAAAGTTTTATTTTGAAAATTAAATTTCTGAGATTAAATTACAACTTCTGCTTGCTTTTGGAGTCCTACTACAGGAAACATGGCTTTGTCTCCTTTGAAATTCAGTCTATGAGAATAGATGAGTTTATTGAAGCCATAGACTATTAGATTCTGTTCTTTCTTTTATTTCTTTTTTATCCAGTTTATCAAAGGGTATCTTTTAATTAGGGAATTGAAGTCATTAACTTTGAGAGCTATTATTCAGAGATGTGTTTAATTTCTTCTGTTGTGCACTTTGTTGGTAAATTTCGTTCCTCTTTTTTCTGTCTTCATTTTATTTATTTATTTATTTATTTTTTGTCTTTTTGAGACAGGGTCTCACTATGTAGTTCAGGCTGGCCTTAAGCTCACTTTGTAGCTCAGGCTGCTCTTGAACTCTCAACAATCCTCCTGCCTCAGCCTCCCTAGTGCTGGGATTACAGGCATGCGCCACCACACCCGGCTTCTGTCTTCTTTTAAATTGCTTATTCTTTGACCGTTCTTTGTATTTTGATTCCCTCTGGGTTTTGGGCTTCATTGGCTTCATCATTTTTGTCTAGAATATTCTTGAATATTTTCAGGAGTGCTCAATTACTATTCATTAATCTTTGTTTTTATTTTTTCTCTCAGACTTACAAAAGTTTTATTCTTAATATGAAACAAACAGCATGATCACACACCCAAATGCCAACACAAGGGTTCACTGGGATTTTCAAAGGAGAACACGACCCTTGGGCGGCAGGTGAGCTATGGAACCACTGAGGGAGAAGGGCAGCTATTGCTGACCCCACCAGACATGTGCTTAGCTCAGAAACTGGAAGTCGCAGTAAGGCCAGGATCAATGGCAGGCTGGCAACCACAAGACTCTTTCCCCTACTCTGATGTGCTCTCATTCTGCTATCAAGAATTGAAGTAATCAATGGATCATTTTACAAAGAACTTTATTATCAAAAATTACTTCCAGAAATCCAAATCAGATTCAAGGCCATGGCTGAAGCTCAACAGGGAAATGAGGAGCCGCATTTCACAGGACTGCAGGCAATATTCTAGTCACACGTGCTTGCAGTAGGAGACACGACAGGGTGTCGTTAGAGGCTGGTCTCTTTCATGATGTGGAGGAACTCCTGCTCATTCACCCACAGTCTCCATCTCAGTGGGCTTCATCAGGCATCTCC
>PVKA01040377.1:0-18810 GCA_004027165.1 Ctenomys sociabilis | reverse complement strand
AAAAAAAAAAAAAAAAAAAAAAAAAAAAAAAAAAACAAAAAAAAAACAAAACAAGGTATGTGAAGTAAAGCCATATTAATATGATGAGGTGTAAAAGGCTCTACCCAACAACTTCTGTGGATAACCCACTACTATTGTGCACTTCTGGACTGTATTGGAGTGTTTTGCTGAATTCAAGCACCTATAATATTTGATTGCCAATAGAATGCCCATCTCTGACAGGACTAAACAAAAAAAAGGGATACAAAGGAAGGACCATTTTATATTTGTACATGCAGAATAGTTAGGATAGATATGCAGCTACTTTTGCTTAATTCTATGAGAAGAAATATTTGTAGTAATAGTGTTTGGATAGGAGACCCGGTCTGCTTCTTGTACTATGGATAGTAAAAGCCCCACACAGATTTTGTACATGGAGACAGGAAATTCTTGCATTCTGAACTTTCTTTGTCTCAAATGGACTAGAGATGCCACTAGGAAGATAACAATGTAAAAAGTATTAATTATTGAAATTGTCCTATTAATCAACTTTGAAACTGTCTCATTGATATTTGTCTCTCAATAAAATAAAATAAATTTAAAAAAACAAATGACCATTTTGTATCTGTATTTTCAAAATAGTTAGGATAGATATATAGCCACATTCTCTTAATTCAATGAATAAAAAGATTTGTTCTAATAGTGTTTGTGGACAGGATATCATGTCTGCATCTTGTACAGTGAATAAACACTAAGACAGCAATATGCAATGTATTTATTATTGAAAGTGTCCTGCTAATCAGTTTTGAAACTGTCTCGTTACTATTTGTCAATAAAATTACTAAAAAATATTATCACAAAAATAAAAAAATAAAAGCAAGAATTGAAAAAAGTATTTATAAAGCTAATGAAATATTTTTAAATAAAAATTGTACTTACTCTGAAGCATTCAGAATGTCAACAAAACAGTTGCAACTTTTCTTTTTTGCAATTGCAGAGTGATTTTCAGTTAACAGAATAATTATTTCAGATAAGCTGCATCAGAGACAACTGAAGATGAAAAACGACTTTCCCCACATACGAATCATTTGTGCTGTGTGCCAGCAGGAACCTGCTTCACATTTCCATGCCAATTTACAACCAACATACTGTACCAGGCAAGCTCAGTGGCTACTGAAAATACCACCAGGGATAGGGCTGTCTAAATACACATTCAGTAGAGTGTTAACTATACAAAAAAAAAAAAAAAAAAAAAAAAGGCACTGTACAATTTAAAATCAAACTTACACAGCTTCACATTTCAATTTTTTTCTTCAAAAGCAGTGAGTTGTATTTAGGGGGTTAAGTGCTGTATAGACAAGAAACAAAAACTGCTAGAACCTGATCCTTTTCGTCCTCCTCATCCTCTTCATCCTCATCTTCCTCCTCCTCCTCCTCTTCCTTCTTTTTCTTTCAGCCTTGACGACTCCCTTTTTTGCTGTAGAGGGTTTGCCTTTAGCCCGGTCAGCAGCGGTGCCCTTTTCATACTTCTCTTTCAGCTTAGCAGCCTTCTTCTCGTAGGGCAGCCTGTCACCTACTGCAGTGTCATTCCACATTTCTCCAAGTTTCTTTGGGACATCACCCATGGAGAGGCCAGGATGTTTTCCTTTGATTTTTGGGTGCTACTCAGATCAGAACAAGGAGAAGGCCGAAGGAGGCCTCTTGGGCGCGTTAGGATCCTTGTTTCTCCTTCAGGAGGCATACAAATTTTCATTTCTCTTTCATTGTGAGCCTTGTCCGCTGCCTTTCTCTTTGGCAGACAGGGTTTCCCACCTCCGTGAGTGTTTCTTAGAAAACTCTGAGAAGTTAACGGAAGCATCTGGGTGCTTCTTCTTGTGCTCCTGCTGTCAGGTTTCAACAAAGAATGCACAGGATGATGTTTTGCCTCTTGGCTTCTTAGGGTCACCTTTGCCCACGTTTACTTGTTTTCCTCAGTGGGGCACAGAGTCGCCCATGCTGCCTGGCTCACACTTGCCCCATCACTGTCTCCAAGGAACTCAGTGTACTGCTGCCAACATTTGATTTAAAGATAAACCGACAGGGCAGTGCTACACTGATAGTTAGAAAGCACATGTTATGTTAGTGTAATGAAATGTAAGCTTCAAAGCTCCTTACTCACAGTGACCCTTTGAAAGGTATGGAAAAGCATTGCAGTAGCTCATCTCTAGCCTTAATTTGTCTTTTCTTCCCCATCCATTTTGTTCTCTTCATGCTGAGTAACATTGGAGAAATGCAGGAAGTTTGGGGAACCGAGTAGAATTAAGGTGCAGATGCAGATGTTAGTTTGAAGCCAATGAGATGCATTTAGGTGGCTTGCAGCCCTTTATGTGTGTGGTTCAGTTATTGCTAGCCGTCCTATGCTGGAACTGGCTTTCAGGCCTACTTGTGCTGTGACAACCTACATGGCAATGTGACATGCACTCGCAGGAACAGAGCTGAGTTAATACCTGGAATGTGTTCATCAAAACTCAGCAGCAGGGACTGGCGAGACACCTCGGCAGTTTAAGCGCCTGCCTGGCAAAGGCAGTACTCCAGTACCACTAGCCGTGCTCAGCCACAGAACCTCAGGCATGCTGTGCAGGCCCCAAAACTGGGCGTGGTGACCCACGCTTGTGGTTCTAGCACTGGCAAGGCTGAGACAGGAGGATCACCACCAGTCTGAGCTGTGGAGTGAGACTCTGTACTAAATAAATGCATAAATAAATAAGAAAAAATATGGGGCCGGGGAGATAGTGCAGTAGAAAATGCACTGGCCTGGCAAGCTCAAGGGCCTGAGTTCAACTCCTGGTTCTGCCAAAAAACCTCCAAAACAACAACAACAACAACAACAACAACAACACAACCAAAAAACCCCACAGCAATGGCATGAATCAAAAACCAGTTTTAAAGAGAGGCTTACCAATCTGATAGGAATCTTACCAATCTCATACAGGAAAATAATTCACTAGAGTTTTTTTCATCTTATGACAAACAAGTTGTTGGCAGTATCAGTAATAAGTTACAAAGCTCAAGAAAGTGAAATAAAATTTAATCAGCCGTGCTAGAGGCAAACCAATTCCTGTTGTCTCTGTAGAAAATCATGCTATCAAAATTTTCATCCAAGGAAGATGCAACCAAAACGTGAGCAGGAAGGTGAAAATACAGACTGAGAAACGAAAATATAGTGATGTTTTTCTGGATTTAGTGGTTTGTGATATTTGTCAGTTTTTAAATTTGTAATTTGTTTTGATTTCTTTCCTCTTTTTTTTTATTAGGGACACTGAATGTGAGATCTAACAAAAGTTTAAGTGCACGTTGCAGTACTGGTAACCACAGACTCAGTGGGATAGGGATGGTCTCTAGGCTGCTCCTCTTACATAACTGAAAGCTCCTATTTGCTGGGTAGCAGAGGTACGGCCTGTGTCTCAGACGTCCCCCAGTGGGCTATTTACTAAGGGATTGTCCCTCCAAGCAGTTCTGTCGGGAATTTAGAAGTGAGCCAGTAGGACACTTCCTGTCATGAGAGGCGTAACTAGGAGGGGCTTTAGTAGAGCTCCAGCCCCTTCCTCTTTTTCTTTTTTACACCCTCGCCATGAGGAGAGCGCTTTATTCTTCTAGGCTGTGTTATGATGCTTTGTTGCCCCAAAAACAACGGGAACAGCTGGTCAAGGCCTGAAACCTCCAAAACAGCGACTGGAAGCATGGATTTTCCAGATTTTCTCTATAGTAGTTGATTATCTCGGTGATTTGCTACAGAAAGCTGACTAGCACGAACATCTTTCCACTTCCCCTTCCTCTTTCCAAGTGCTAGTAACTATCATTCTATTGCGTCTGATAGTTTGACTATTTATTAAAGCGGAGTATGCACTCTGTCTGTTACTTTTCTCTCATCACTTGGACTAAATACCTGACACCCCAAATTAAGTAAGGAGGGCCGATCAAATAGCTCAGAGGGTTAAAGCACCTGCAAGTAGGTGCAGGGGCCGGGGGTTCGATCCCCGGGGTCCGTCGTGCCAGCCCCGCCCCCGGGGTGTGGTGAGATGGCAATGAGACTGGGCATGCTGGCATGCGTCTATAGTCCCAGCTCTTCGGAGGCTGTAAACAGGCAAATCACTACAAGTCTGGTCTAGTAGTGAGACCTTGAATGCCCTGTAGACCCTTCTCTAAAAATACAAAAAAAAAAAAAAAAAAAAAAAAAAAAAAAAAAAAAAAAAAAAAAAAAAAGAAAAAGAATAAATACATAAAAAAAATTAGGGAAGGAAAAGTTTATTTAGCTCACAGTTAGTGGAGGTTTCGGTCCATACTGAGTTGTGTCCAAAGCAGGGTGTCAGATGGCAGAGGCAGCCGGTCATGCCAGTGGAAAACAGCAAAGAGCAAAGGGAGGAGCAGCAGCTGCAGCAGCCAGCAGGCCTCTCTCTCTTCCTTGTCTTATATTCAGACTATCAGGCCCCAGAGAGGGTGTAGCACCCACACCTATAATCCCAGCATTGGACCATGAATCCATGACAAATTCTAGAATTCTGCCCCATGACTGCATGAGGCTTTGGGGGGACAGCTAGACATAAACCCTAACACAGTCTTTGTCCTCCTGCGAAACCTTGTGGCTTGGTTCACTCGGCATGATGTCCTCCAGCTTCACTTATGCTGTCCCACTGGGGAGGATTTCCTTCTTCTGTGAGGCTGGATAACGTCCTGTCATGTGTGCGTATCACGTTAGCTTACACATTCCTCCACCGATGTGCACTTATGTGGTTTGCATATCTTGTGTGTCACGAGCAGCACTGCACTGACCATGGGGGTGCTGCTATCTCTCCTAGATCTTGATTAAAATGCTTGCGGGGGGACACCCACAAGTGCAGACCAAAGAGGGAGCAGAGCAGGAATAGTGGGAGACCTCCATACCCACTTTCAATAGCAAATAGGAAAGCCAGACAGGAAATCAATAGGGAGTTAGCAGACTTGCACAACACTGTACACCGAATAGACCGAGGAGAGGCACACAGACCCTTCCAGCCTGCAGCAGCAAGTTGCTCCCTCTTAACGTGTATCCACTTTCTGCTCTGTAGACCGTGATGCAAAGGAGCATTTTTTGAGTGGTTACAGCTGTACTGCACCCTTATTTCTGCTTTTTAAAGGAATGCAGTTTTAAGATTTACACATGCCTTTTGATATCTATTTCTGGAAATTTGAAGAGTACAGACATTTGCTTTCTTACCCAATTTTGCATTTGTTTGTTTGTTTTTAGTGCCAAGGAACGAACCCAGGGCTTCTAGCTTGCTAGGCAAGTGTTCTACCACACTGAACCAAACCCCCAGCCCTGCATTTGTAATTGAGCATTGTTGTTGAAGAGAAAAATCCTTTCTCCAAATTACCTAAGCTGTGGGCCCTATAAAACATGAATTTTCTTTAATAGCTTTCTTCATTAGCTCATTTTCTGTTAGATACCAAGTCTGGTCTTTGTTCATTTTCTTCATCTCAGTTTCCAACTCTTCAGGCCTAACTGAATCTGTCCCTCAGAAGGGTCTCATAAACTTGAAGCAATCTTTTTGATATTTAAAAACGTTAAAAAATCTTTTACTTATTTATTCATTCATTTATTTTTAAGTTAAATACATTTTATTTTATTTTTTAAAGAGAGTATAAATTAGAATTAAAGCAAAAAATTATTTATTTGGTACAGGGTCTCACTACGCAGCTTGGTCTTCCTGCCTCAGCCCTCCCAACACTGGGATTACAGTGCCTGGTTTTGGTGGCCAGCACAACATGCCTGGGGTTCTGGGGTGGACATAGCCTGTAGGACCATGGATTGAAACTGGGTCCTTGCACTTGCCAGGTGGGCACTTAGACCGCTGAGTTATCTCCCTGGCCCTCTGCAGCCCAATCTTTCCGGTATTAATTGTCATGACATCTTCATTCCAAGAGTTGTCCTCTGCAGAACCACACACACACACACACACACACACACACACACACACACACACACACACACACACATGCTCCTCTGGTGAATCCTTCCATACTCTAAAAACTCATGCTGAACTTAGTTGTCTCGATGCATTTTTTTGTTTTGAGACAGTCTTATTAAGTTGTCCAAACTGATCTCAAACTGGCAATCCTGCCTCAGCATCTGGAGTTGCTGGGATTACAGGTATACATCCCTTATGCTTGGCTTAGTGAAGGGAACTTGGAGTCATTTGGGCCGTAAAGGCTTCTGATGCGGTAATCAGGACAGCAGGTTCCTGATACAAATGAAGAGTTGGGCTTAGCGTCTTCTCCCTGACTTTGACTTCTCTTTCGCGTACCTGGCCCTCCACTGTGTTTCGATGCACTACGAAAGCATTTCCAAGATGCCTGCATCATGCTTGTGTACTTCCTAGCCTCCAAGTGGTGAGAAAAGAGTTTCTTCTCTTTATAAATTAGTTTATGGTTGTGAATGTTAACAATGATTTTTCAGCATCAATGAATTGAGAATTGACCAGCAGATCCATACAATGTGCTTCTGTGTGGGTCTAGGGGTGTCACAGAGGTTTGGCCTTGGGGTGCATGTCTGATCTTTTGTCTCTTCCTCTTGAACTCTTCTGCTGTGCTTCCAGGCCACCTAAGCTGGGGAGCTTTGCTCTGTTCTGCCCTTCTGTGATGATGCCATGAGCCAGCTAGCCATGAACTGAAACCGGGAACAATTAAGCCCCTCCCCTTCAAGGGGTGTGGATATTGGGCATTGGGCTTCAGCGGGGAGAAAACTCACTAGTATAATGGTATTCTGTTACAATAACAGAAAATGGACTGGGGCACATGATAAGGCATTTAGAGATTTATGTAGGAAAGAATGGTACACATTTTATATTTATATTTTGAGAAGTGTGGAAAGCAAGTGGAGGGAACAGGGAGTCCCAGTACCCCTGGAAACATGAACAGGTGTCATGTCTCTCTTGTGGGTGTGCCCTGGCACTAGCTCTCCTGGAAAGGCAAGAGTAAGATGCCAACATTGTGGCAGACAGGGCTTCTCCATGTGGGCTGTAAAGGTACTCACTCTGCTGCAGAGCTTCTGAAGGATATTGATGCCCAAGTGTATCTTCATCTTTAGGTCACTGAAAACCAGGACTTCTGGGAGTGGACAAGGCCACCAATGTACAGCCCATGTTAAGGATGGCTTCTGTTTGGATTTTCCTCAAATCCTCATGTGATCATAGGTGCGGCTTTTCAGAGGTGGCTGGATCTAGGGTGTGTGATGCTGGGATTAAAGGTGTGTGATTACTAAATTAGCCCACTAATTGGCTTGGCAGAGTTATAGATGTGGGTAATGGAAAGTGCCACTCTGGGAGTTGATGGTACCACCTTAAGGGGAGTAGCCTGAGGGACAAAAGAGAGAGTTTCATAAGCTTTCTAGTGAGGATTTTAGGCCAGGAGCGACGAGGAATCACAAACTAAACCAGTAGTTATCCAACACCGGGTTAAAGTCACTGAGAGATGTTCAAGGATCCTAGATTAGATCACACATATATGAATTACATCGCAGTCTCTGAAGGTTAGGTCTAGGTACTGGTGCTTTGGAATAACTGTTACTTACATGGGGCATGATGAAAAAAATAGGACAAATGCTTAACATTTTAAAAATTCATTACAGTAAAATACACATTGGCATTAAGCCCCTCAAAACACTCCGCCTCAATTGAAACACACCTAACAATCATTCTTCCTACTTTGGAAGCATTTTTGGAAATTCTCTTTTGTGAATGTCTTTTATGGCCCTGTGGTGGCTTCCTTGATGTCCTAAATTAATTAAAAATGTTGATCTTTCCGTAGTGGTCATTTTGAATTAGGGGGAATAGCCTGAATCTGAAAGTTGACGGATCTGGTGACAAGTAGGTGAGGACACATTGTCATGTTTCTACCGGCCTGTTTTTTGATAGGATGGTCACTTGTGGAGGCATTCATCATATTTTTATTCTCATCTTGTAATGACATGAACTGCGGACTTCCAGAACTGATTTATTTATTTATTTATTTAGGATAGGGTCTACAGAGTCTCATTATGTTGGTCAGACTCATAGTGATTCTCCTGTTTTCAGACTCCCAAGCACTGGGATTACAGGCATGTGCTACCACGCCCAGTCTCAATCACTATCTCAGTGTGCCCTGGGGGTGGGGCTGGCACAGCACGCTAGGGATCAAACCCTGGCTGCTGTGCTCTGCTTAAGCAGGCACTTTAGTCTGCTGGGCTATTGGGCAGGCCCTCCAGAACTGACTTAGAATGTGGCAAGGATGATGGAATAGCTGTGTTCAGAAATGAATGGTAGTATTTGAAGTGAGATTAACGGCAATGAGCCCTTTACTGTAATACATTTAAAAATTTTAAACACACCCAGGATGATTGGATCAGCCCTTGTATTCTCAAGTCTGGCCAACCTCCAGGCTCTGAGTTAGTAGGTCTAGGCTAGCACCTGCACATGAATGCAGGATCTCCCCACGGGATGCTTCCACACATGCATCCAGTCGTGAGAGCCACAGCACCAGATGGGCAGTGAGGCCGTGGGCTGGGACTGGTCCAGGCATCCTCCCACCCTCCCCCGTGGCTTTAGAGGTTGCCTACTTCAGAGCAGCTGGATCAGTCACTCCTTTGGTATATCCAGGCCAATGATTCCCCTCCTTTCCTGTCTAGTTGCAAACACATAATGGTGCACAATTCCCGGGAGCCATCTGTTAGCTCCACATCCCTGGCCCTATAAGAGAACAGAATAAAAAATGCTTCCCCCTTGGCACTCTCAGTGCTGAGCCCAGGGCCTACCTCCTAGTGAGTATGGGACACATATTTATTACTTAAATAACTACTCTGATTTATGAGATCTATCAGAAGCTTTGAAGCTTTGCTGGCTAGATACAGCTAGTGAGGTCATTGTGTCTCAACATCAGTTGTGAAGCGTGTTGGTTTTGAACTGGATCCAGCGGCAGCACTTTCAGATGAGGTATAACTTGACCTGACAGCTCCTGGGCCACTAGGAAACCAAGACTAAACGTTAAAAACAAAACACTTAACGTGCTGGAAGATCAAATAGGTAAGACTCTCAAGTCACAGGCACAGGCAAGGGTTTTCTGAACAGAACCTAAAGTAAAAGAAAATGCTACTGAGAATCAACAAATGTGAGCACATCAATTAAAAACTTCTGAAGGCAAAAGAAAAAAAACCTAATAAAATAAAGAAACAATCTTCAGGGGGGCAAGTTTTTTTTCCCCCAAATATTCTGTAGACAGAGGGCTAAATATCTAGAATATAGAGAGAACTAAAAAGTATTGGACCATTCAAAATAACACTGAAAAATGGGGAAATGAAGTAGATGGATATTTGTTGGGCGAAATATAAATAGCCAAGAAATACATGAAGGAATGATGAACATGGCTGGCCATTAGAGAAATGAAAATTAAAACAACACTGAGATTCTGTCTTGCCTCAGAAAGACTGGCCATCGTCAAGGAATCAAATAATAACAAATGTCATGGGGTAAATGGAACCCTTTTCCATTGTTGGTGGAAGTGTAAATTGGTTGTTACAGTTTGTGTCTGGAGGTCCTCCCAAAGTCTCATGTGGTTGGGAGAGGGTAGGATTTTTGGAGGTGAGTAAATCTAGAGTTTGTGATTGGTTCATTGTCTGCTGCTGGAATTAAGGGTGTGGGTACTACACCTGACCCAGGGCAGGTAACTTGTGTAAAATACAAGGAAGGAACCCAGACTTAAGGCTGTGCTGCTACCTGAGACAAGAACACCTGACATCTATTGAGGGCTTTCAGATAGACCCCCTGTGGAGTATCCCAAGACTTCCAATCACAGATATAACTAACTGTCTGCTGCTAGAATTAGCCAGGCTGGTCTTTGATCCTTGCCTCCTCACGGCAGTCAGGAATACTTTTTCAGAGGTGAATATTTTAGATAGCTAAACTAAGCAGAAATACTGCAGGCAGCCTGGCAGGGTGGAGACCTCAAGAAGTCAATGCAGAAGACAACTGTGGCTGGAGACACATTCACTGAAGGCCAGGCTTCAAGAAATAGAACTACTAACCCATAAACTTCCCATATGGATGGACGACAGTGATTGATATTCTAAGTAGGCAACGATCACCTTGGGGTGGAGGACAAAACTTTAACCCACCTCTTCCTTGCCCATCCTGTGTGCCCTTGATTTCTTTGATCCTTATTTAATCAGTACTACCCTGGTGACTATAGTTGTTATAGTATTATAGGTTCACCACAGTTTTGTTCCACCTTATACCCATCCTATAATTTGCCATTGGACTATACTTTTATGGAAGTTCTGCCCCATCTCACGCCTACTTCATCTGGTGGCTTTTCTCAATGAAACACCCTTGAGAAGTGGAGTTTGTGGGCAGTCTGATTTCTGGGCTTCCTTCTGTCTGAATGACAGAAGTTTTCTTTCTTTCAATAAATTCTTCCTGCTTTAACTCTACCACCTCCAAACCAATATTAGTGAGGAAAAGTGACTTGGTTCCTCCACTTTGTCTTTTTTGTGGATGCATGGTTGCTGCTTTTGCTGTTCTCTGCTGCCCTGAACAGTTGCCCCTCTGCCATACCATCATGTCTTGGAGTCAGCTGATTGGAACCTTTACAAATTGTGAGCTAAACAAACTCTTTCTTCCAATTTGAGGCATTGGGTATTTTGTCTCAGAAATGAGAAAAGTGAGACAGAATTTAGTACCAGAGAGGTGGGGACAAGGCTGTGACATGTGACCCAAGAGCCTTTGGGAATGACTTGTGGGAAGAGATTGGAGAAGTTCAGAGATGTTGGTAGAAAACTAGAGCTGAAATGCTTTATGCTGTTCTGTTTGGGAGATTCTGCTCAGAGCTTAGAAGATCAGAAGGCCAAGAGAAATTCTGCTGGTAAAATCCAGACTCGGGAAGTTTCTGCTGGGAAGAAGGACTGCAATGGCTTCTGGACTCTAGATGCTGTGTGCTGTGGCTTAGCAAAAAGTTTGTCTGCACATTTCTCTTGTAGAGATTTTCCTGACACTAAGATTAAGGGCAGAAGATTAATTAATCTGGCAGAAGAAATTTCAAGGCAGTCTAATGTTGAAGTACTGGCCTGGCTACTGTTAGGGCCTTTAGCCAGATGTATGTCGAGACTCAGTAGTAGAGAGCTCAACAGAGTGACTTAAAACATTGTGAGTCTGGCTAGAAAGAAAGCTCCAATAAATCTGTGGGCTGCAAAAATAAAGAGGAGATCTACATCACTGAGAACAGGAGAGTAGAAGAGGTGGCCTGAGGGCATCACAAGAAGCAGCAAGTTCATTCTCTTTGAAACCTCAAAATTGCAAGCCTGCATGACTTTGCTTTGAGAAGAAATCCACAGAGTACCATGTTCCAGAATGGTGTGGCCAGGCCACTTTCTAGAGGGTCAGTAACCTAGAGAATTTGTCTACTTAGATTCAGAGTGTCAGTGATCCAGGCACTCACATCCTATACCCAGGAGAGAAGGAAGCCTGGCTACTGCTCTAGCTGGCAGAAGATCTTGGCCTCATCCATGTGGCACTGGTTTTAGATGCATGCAGGATGTAAGAGGTGTGGGACTAAGAAGGCTTCTGCCTCGATTCCATAAGGCGTGGGAAGTCAGGCAGTATTCCTCAGAGAGGGCAGCACATAAAGCTGTCAGTGAGGGTGATGCCAAAGGTCCAGTGCAGATACCAGAAGTCTGGAAAAGACAGGGATGTGGATCATCTGATGAAAACTGCAAGATGAGGACAGAGCACACCCAAGAGAAAAGCCATGGAAGCTGCTGTCACCAGAAGTCCTATAGGGGTGGAGTCACCGAGGCTGCTTGACTTATCACAGATTGCTTCAGATGCTTCACGGACTGAATGTTTGCCTTCCTAGATTTTAGACATGCTTTGCTCCTAATGCTTTGTATCACTCCTCTTGTAACTGCTGCAGTGGAAATATTTATCTTGCGCCACTGAATGTTGAAAGTGTTGAACTTTTCATTTGTATAGGAGTTCACAGAGAAGAGTTTGTGTTGTATCTCAGAGGAGACTCAGATATTTTTTAGCAATGCTGAAACTGTTAGATCTTTGACAAATTTTAGAGATGGACTAAGTGCCTTTTGCATAAAGGCATGTCTATGAGTCTTTGGGGGCCCAGAGGCAGAACAATTTGTCATGGTTTGTGTGTAGTCATTCCCTGAAAGCTTCGTGTGGTGAAGAGGGTGAGATGGGCTTGTCAGGGGCAGCTGAATCTGGGGTTTAGATCCATTTGTGTCTGTTACTGGGATCAATGGAATGAGTGGTACATCTCCATAGTGCAGGTAGCCTGCACATAATGTAAGGAAGGAAAAGAAATTTGTCTCTCCCCTTTTGCCTTTTATTTTTGTTGTCATCCACTTCCATGAACTGTCTCCCTTCTGCAAGGGAACTTTTATGGAGATGCTGAGTGTCCACGTGAAATGATGTGCGAGCTTTGGGCTCACTGATGTGTAATTTATTGATGTGCATAAACTTCAATGAAAATACAAAGAGAGAATGAAAATGGAACCCTGGTATTACGTTTGGGTCTAGTTGTGTACCCAAAGCTACACACCATCCTTGGGCAGGTTTCCAGAGTCTGTGATTAATTCATGGTCCAATGCTGGGATTACGGGTGTGATCCTCCGCCTACCCTGGGGTGGACAGCCTGAATGCAATATAGGGAGGGGAGAGAGGCCTGCTAGCTGCCTCAGCTGGTCCTCCTGCCTTGGTGCCAGCTGAGTATGGACAGAAGCCTACAAAAACTATGAGCTCAATAAACCCTTCTTTAATTTGGGGTGTCAGGTATTTTGTCTCAGCACAAGAAAAGTAACTAAGATATTGGTAAAGCTGGTATGGAAATCATGATGGAGAGTCCTCAAAATACTAAAACTGGAAATTCCATTTGACTCAGATATCCTCTTTCCTTTCAGTTAGTCTTTAACTTCTGAAAGAGTTAAGACATCACATTACAGTGTAACACGCGTAGCCATGCGTATAGCAGCACAGTTTCTAGTAGGTAAATCTTGGAAGTAGCCTATACATTTATGAACAGATGAATGGATAAATAAATTGTTTTTTTGATAAATAAATTGTGATATTTACACAAGATGGAGTAGTACTCTGCCATAAAGGAAGATAAACTTGCATCATTTGGGGGAAAGTGAACGTATCTTGGGACTATAACGTTGCCTGAGATAAATCAGACACATAAGCTTAAATATCTTATAGTCTCTCTCGCGACTCCCCAGGGATTGAAATTCAGACCTTGCATTTTCTAGGCAGGAATTCATGCTGCTGAAGTGTCTCCCTGCCTGCCCTCCCCCTTATAATAAGTCTCTTTTATGTGAGAAGCCCAAATTATAAAAGAAGAATGAAATAAGGATAGATAGTAGGAAGCAAGGAGAGAAGGGGAATCAACAGACAGAGGGAAGTGGGAAGGATTGGATAGAAAAGGGGATGAACTACGATGTGCTGTGTCCCGTGCACCAGTCCACATAAGCAATATACACAGTGTGAGCTGCAAAACCTAGAGAATTTGTCTACTTAGATTCTGTACTAGTTAAAAAATGCAGATGCAAAACAAAGACAGGTCTGCAGGGCCCTTGAGGAGTGGAGTGATCTTGTTAGGAGGCACAGTTGTTATGGTTGCGCTGCCAACCCCGTGGCTAGGCGCCATGTATCCCTTGGTTCTCCATCAAAGCCACCTGATGGTGTACTTATAAATTTGCAATCGCAGTGTAGAATGTGCAGGGGGTATCAGTCTTTATTTGTTAAACTTCACCCAGAGCTAGCTATCTACCTATCTGTGCATCACTCTATAATATCTTTCTTGAGGGTCATTCTATTTCTTTCCAGCCTTAGAGGCATAGTGTTTTACATGAAAGAGAAATAATAGGGATGGTTTCTTCTAGTTTTAGCCCACAATTTTTTCCCCCAGTAATTAATCCACATCTTTTGTTGAAATTGGGAGGCTGAGCTTCCATTTGGTGTCTGAACATAAACATTTTTGCAGCAGTTGAAAGCCTGGCTGGGCTGGTGGCCTAGCCTCGCTGGGTGTGCTACCTCCCTTCCCCCAGTGTTCTGCCAAGTCTTCCAGGCTGTGTGGGTGGGTGGGTCGACAGTCCTCCTTCTGAGCTTTTCTTCTTCTTCTCATTTGGCCAGATGTCTTTCCACTGAGTGTATCCTTTTGCTCACCATCTTTGTGCACTGGTCAGTCCCCTATTCTCTTCCAGGAAACTAGCATCATCTTCTGGGAGGTCTTAAGATTTTAGAAAAATAAGAGAGATGTGGGGGCCAGTGAGATAGCTCAGCAGACTGAGCACCTGCTTAGGCAAGCGCAGGGACCAGGGTTCAATCCCTGGCACCACGAGCTGTGCTGGCTCTGCCTCCAGGTATGCTGAGCCAGCCACCGAGTCTGGGCGTGGTGCACGCCTGTAATCCCAGTGCTGGGGAAGCTAAAAACAGGAGGATCACTACGAGTCCAAGATGCGTAGTGAGACCTTGTACCAACTACATTAGAAAAAAAGTTAGAGAGAGAGGTACTGTCTTTTGAGAACATTAACTTTCTTCCTTGCAAATGCAACACTTTGGAGAAAGAGAAAGCAAAGGCTTGGCTACCTTCGTCAGATTCTAAAGAACAAATGTACTCTTGTTATATCTCAGTAGATTTGTCACAAAGGTAAATTGGTGTGGAATGTACCTTCCTGACTCAAAGCATTCTAGAACCTACTACAGTGTAACTCCCCAGCTTCTGTAGCTTTTGAGGGGGAAGGTCCTCCAGGCTCCTTGACACGTGTTAGTTATGAGATCTCTAGGGATTAGGGAAACTTTCTTTGTAGGTGAAATGTTCCAGAACATTTCTGTTAGCATTAAATTGGCATTTCACTGGAACATCTCTGAACTGCCAGAAGTGCTCTGAAGCAGTAGGAACACAATCTAATTCTTTTTGCAGAGGAGGTCAGATAGCACTAAAGAATCTTCCTAGAGGGAAGATTCAGTGTAATTTTGGTATCACTAATAAATGTGGACCCCTAAAATATTTACTGAGTTTCTACAGGCAGAAAAATAAAGGGCTTCAAGGAAATCTCAATTTAATGGGGAAAACAGCAAAAAAACTTTTATAATATGCAGTGATAAAATATGGATAAAAGGCTCTGCATGCTTAACCAAGCAGCCAATAGCAAATTCATAGAAGAAATGACATGACTGTGGGTTGTGAAGGACACATAAATATTTTCCAGGTAAGGACGAGAGAGAGGAGATTCCAGGAAGAGGCTCAGATCTATCAAAGACAACAGAGGCACAGAAATTAGCAGACTTCCTCGTGATGGGGGTGGGGTGACTGTTCCTTAGCCCACACCTTGGAGGATGGAGAAGAAGCTGCTTTGACTCTGGAAGAGGACTCCAAGGAGTATGAGGAATTGCTGTTTACTACAGTTATACTTTTAAAAACAATTATTAATTTTTTTATTTTAGTAAATAAATTTTAATTTTTAAAAATGTATTTTAAAGAGAATAGAAAATAATGGATAAGACATTAGAAGTGATACACAATTAAAAAGAGCTGATAGGTATGTAACGCTGGTTGCTGAGCCTGTGAGACAGCTCAGAGGACTAAGTGCCTGCTTAGGCAAGTGCAGGGACCAGGGTTGGATCCCCTGCGCCACACATTGTGCTGCTGTACCGGCCCTGCTCCTGGGCGGGCTGAGCCTGCCCCCGAGACAGGGCATGGTGGTGCACACCTGTAATCCAAGCCCTGAGAGGCTGTGAAGAGGAGGATCACTCCGAGCACGATCTGTGTAGTGAGACCCTTTACCAAATACATAAATACAGTGGTTGCTATGTAGCCCATTGCTGTCTTCAGTGCAGTTGCTGATGTTATAGATATAAGCATGTAAAACTGGTCAAAGTAAAAAATTTAAACATTAACTGCTACCTTCAAGAAAACCAATACGCATTTGTAGTGCAATCATCTTAGCTATCCTGTGTATACGCATACATTTTTCTTCTTTCGTTTTTCCTATTTTTTCTCCTTTCCCTCATACCAATTATTTATTCCTTATGCTCAGTTTCTTTCCCTTTCACAGTATCTATTGTATCTTTCAGATTTTATTTACTCTTTCAGTTTCTTACACCAGGGAGATAATACAATGTTTACGCACGTGGATCTGATTTATTTCACTTATGTGCATACTCTGTAGTTGCATCTATTTACCTATAAAAGCCTCCACTTTATTGTTTTTCATAGCTGAGTAATACTCCATTTGTACAAATGCCACATCTTTGACATCCGTTCCTCAGTTGATGAGCCTTTGGGCTGTTTCCAAGATTTAGCTGTGACAATCTGTGCTGCTATAAACATGGGTGAAACAGCAAAAAGGCTTTTATAGTACGAAAATATGGATAAAGGCTCTGCATGCTTCACAAAGCAGCCACTATCACTGTCTTACCGTAGTCATAAAGCCAATGTGTACATATTCTGTTTAGATTCTTGAACACTACACCCTAGTGCCACAGTGGAACGACTGCTGTGCTGCTGCTACATCCAGAGCTCTGCGTGTTTTCACGATGGTTCCATTTGCTCTTCAGAATGCCCTCATCAGCAGGGTCTACTCTTAGCCTCACGCCACAAGAGTTGCTGAGTTCTTACATGCTGTTCTCTCTCCCTGCTATGTCTCAGGAGGCTAAGAGACCCGGTGTCCTTGCACAACTGGTTTGAGTCTGTGGGGTCCTAGCATTTCTGTTTCCTCTCCCCATTTTCTTTCTGAGAGGATGAAAAGCTCTGTTTAGAGGCAAATGGCCCTGACCCAGCATGGCACCCACTTGAACCTGTTGCTGTCCACCACGGGACATCGTGGCCTTGCCACTTTGACCCTTCTGTTTTGACTTCAAAGACAATCACTCCTGCTATGAAGACTCTTAGAACATTTTGAATTGAAGACTTAATTATAATTAATTCAGCTTTGATGGGTCTTCCATCTATAAAATGTTTCTCTGGAATTCCATTAAATTAATTCCATTAAACCAATTCAATCTCTTGATCAAATTTTCTACATAGCACTATTAGACCATTTCCAAAAATGGTAACTCTACTGAAATTATTTTCATATGGAAACATTGTTTTCCACTGAATATTTGAAATGAAACTTCACAAATTGATTACATGCTGTCCACATCAAATTTTATTAATCTTGACTTTTGTTTTGTGCAGTTAGTCATTATTTTGAGAAAGAATATCTTTTTTGGTTTAAGATTTTCAGATCAATTTTTTTTTTAAAGAGCTTGATTCTTCTATCAATTTATAGTCAATAGTAAGGCTTGTTGGGAGCAGTTCAAGCTGTGAATTAGTTATGTTAGTAAGTTAAAAATCATGTACATTATAGAGTTGAAATAGTGGTGCCTTATGTTTGTTTTCTATTTAGAGGAAACTGTGAAAGTGTTTTTGTGCATATGCGTTTGTGCAGGAAAGAGAGGAGGAGGAAGAAGGTGTGCAGGGAGATGGAGGAAGGTTGCGCTAGGCAGTGGCTGGTGCCGTGGTCTCCCTGCCCCCCAAAAGTTGTGTGGAAGCAGGGCTGGGAGCCAATAAGCACATCTACAAGGACCCTGTAAGACAGCCTGTAGCGGTTGTGGGACTCTAAATTTGGTACAAAAATAGAGGTCACTAGGTGCCACCAGTCCAAGTATTTGCGTTCCTGTAGCTGATAGCCTTGGAAACATTTGGTGAGTGAGTGGCTAGAGCTCCTAGTGCCTCCAGGGATTTCAAGATAGGAGGGCCTTCATATGGTTTTTTTCAATTTAGGTGAGAAGAAGGCTTCTCATATCTTTTAGAAACTCCTTTTCAGCAAATATCCATTACCTACTCGATTAAATTCAGCCTTCTAGTGTGGAGTGTCAGATCTTTCACAGTTTGGGTGTTGGTCTCCCATACATTCGCTTTCATCATCTAGTCCAGCCAGCGCTTCACGGAAGATACTTAAAGGGTGACTGTTTGCGGAGAGCTGGTAGTCTCCTCTGGTTCTTCCCATGCCGGTTTGGTCGAGTTCCATACTCATCTTTCCTGACAAGGCTCTTACTTCTGTGATTTATGTAGGGAAAGGAAAAGATTGTGAAGGGAAGGTTTGGGTTGGGAAGCACAGAGGAGTGATTGGAGCAAAAACGTACACGTAAGTCTGATAGGCTGGAGCTAGGTGCGAATTGGGGACTAACAGAAGGATGAAGAGGAGATGTCAGCTGGGAAGATGGGGGAGAGGAAGGTCTGGAAGAGATTGGGAAGCTTAGACTGAAGCGTGTTATTGGGAACATGAAGGAGTGAAGAATCTGAAGGGCCCAAGCTCTAGTGCATGAACATATCCAAGTCATGTCCTGTTACCGTTTGGATATGCTCATGCACTAGACCTTGGTCCCCAGGGTGGTTGAGGGGTTGTGGGGCCTCTAAGAGGAGAGGTGTAGTGTGTCCGGCGCCGCTCCCGTCCCGTGGAAGAAGACACTCAGACACTCAGCAACGGGTTCAGCAAGCCTTTATCGAGTGTGATGCAAGCCTCTACATGTGTCCGCTACCCGCGGCTCCTACCGTGCAAGCATTTATCGGGTGTGATGCAAGCCTCTACATGCGTCCGCTATCCGCGGCTCCTACCGTGCAAGCATGGCGGATCTCGTGATATAGCAAGCTATATAGATTTCACAAACCAATCATAATTATACACGTGGCCGATTACTATTGGTAGATCTTACAGCAATGGCGGGCTTATTCTAAATAAGGGAGAGGTTGGTACAGCAACAAGAACCAGGAAGCCGGATATGGGCGCCATCT